>JARHVA010007322.1:597500-705749 GCA_037957365.1 Torreya grandis | reverse complement strand
TTGGCATAGATAACAAAAAGTGTGATGTTAGCTAGGTAGGTTTGGACATCCTTAACACATTACTATAATGAGAGTTGTCTACATGCCAATACTCTAAGGAGGGGATCAAGCTCAATGTAATTCTCCCCACCTAAGTGCTAGTGCAAGTTCAAGTGTGAAGATATTATAAATTCTAGTTTGAGTGATTTGAGTGAGGCTTGAGACTTAAAAACTATGTATTATAAGATTAAGATGGTTGTAAGTGATTATATTTATAAGTAGAATAGAATAGGGATAAATAAATTTGATTATGCACAATTTTTTCTAAGCTTATTTGTGTGTGTTTGAATCTAATTTACATCTATTGAATAAAGGTATAAAAATTCATGTGTATGTGTGTGTGTGTGTGTGTGTGTGTGTGTGTGTGTGTGTAGTTCTTGTGCATGGTTTTAAATAGATCTAGGCCAACCCTAGGTGTCTTTATGACTGGAAATTTATATATTGGGAGTCAAAAGAGGGAAAGAAAAATAATGTTGAACTGGGATACTAGCATGAGGTGTTAGTTTCTAAAGTATGGCGCTAATGTCCAGATAAAAAAACCCAAGGTACTATGGGCATAGATGTCTAATGGAGGGTATGATACTAAGTTTGACATGACTAGGCATGTGTGTGGCCCATATAAAATCAAGATAAGTTTCTAAATAGGACCTAATTTAGGTTTACAAATAATATAGGAATGGGTAGTCTTAAGGAACACACAGGGCACTAAATTAACATTTTAGATGATAGGGACTATTTCAAATAATTTGGACTTATCTATAGTCCAACTAAAAAACAAATATCAATAACATACCTATATTATTCAAAATTTTATGATTTTAAATTCTCTCTAGTCTAATAAATGGGGACATATATCCAAATTATTACCATACTCTTCATGTGCAACTTGCGTAGATCCCAAAAACTATTCATTTTCAAAATATTATCTCCCATCCAATTTAGGGACATAAGTCCATATTATATCAAATATTCCTTTAACTACATTTGTCTTCCTTTTATTCTAGAAATGTAGCAAAGTGAAATGACTAGGATAAAGGAAAAAAGCATACCTGGACTTACCTAAGAGGTGAATCCCTTCAACTTGGATATGAGTATGTGAAGAATGATCCATGATGTGTCATACACATGAAACATGCATAGAGTCAGTCCTTACTTAAGAGATATCAAAATCAAAGAAAAATTGAGTAAATAAATAGAGAGAGAGAGAGAGGAGAGAGAGAGAGAGAGATGAGAGAGAGAGAGAGAGAGAGAGAGAGAGAGAGAGAGAGAGAGAGAGAAGAGAGAGAGAGAGAGAGAGAGAGAGAGAGAGAGAGAGAGAGAATGAGAATAATACAACCTCACTAGGGTAGCATGATATGTGTGTGTGTATCTATTTATCCATTAGTGAATAACTTAGACTGAGATGAATGGTTTACCTCAATCCCCAAGATAAAATTGAGTAAATAAATGATGTGAGTGAGTGTGTGTGTGTGTGTGTGTGTGTGTGTGTGTGTGTGTGTGTTGTGTGTGTGTGTATGAGAGAGAGAGAGAGAGAGAGAGAGAGAGAGAGAGAGAGAGAGAGAGAGGAGAGAGAGAGAGAGGAGAGAGAGAGAGAGAGAGTGAGAGAGAGAGAGAGAGAGAGAGAAGAATACACCTCACTAAGTAGCATGATATGTGTGTGTATCTATTTATCCATTAGTGAATAACTTAGACTAAGATGAATGGTTTACTCAATTCCCCATGTGTGGTGGCTCAATAAGTTAGGTTGACCTTGAATCCATTACCCACCCTTATTCATTAGATCATAACCCATGAATATCTTAGATTGTAAAAATGCCTTATCAACCCCTCCTATGTAGGTTGGTTCAAGATCTCAAGTAGACTATGAATCCATCATTTTATATCCATGTGTAGTAAATCCCTCTATAAATTTAATTATGAAATGTAACTAAAGCTATATAACTATAATATAAACTATATATAACAACTTTATGACCACTTAGGAACTCTAGAATGAAAATTAGTTTAAGGACCTCCTGAGCATTCAAGTATATATCCTAGGGACTACTCGGTAATTTCAACCATTGAAGATGGAGTAGGGCATTAAATCTAGAAAAAACTAGTAAAAAAGGTGTCTTCATTAAGAATTTAGAGAGTGACATAAATTTTTTTCATTCCAACTAATCAATTAGTGTAAAAGTGAGCATACAAAAATAATGTCTCATGCACATGCCCCTAAATCTAATATATGTGCACATGGATTCTAAGTTGAGTTGAAATAATCTATATCTGAATATTTAAAACTAAAATGGTAGTGATCATGTTTCACATGATGCCCTAATTGCATTAAATTTGTATGAATCTATGCAAACTTGATAATCTATAACTAAAACTATGAAAACCTATACTATACCTACTATAATTTTTTGGAAAATTTAGATTTTCCTAGTTTGGGGGATATTAGACAACAACACTGTACCTTGGATAATATCACTAACATTGTTAGTGTCCACTTTTTGTGATAGTAGTCTAACTATGTTATTTTTATACCATATTGACTTTGATATTTATGTGATTGTTTCCCATTGAGTTTTCATGAAACTAATCTTTTTATTATATGCTTGTGTGCTTAAAAATGTACTCTGAGTGCACTTGGATGGCCTAATATATATGGCAAGCCTCTATGAATGGCCCTTCTTTTGATGGGATACGTTTCAAATTTTAAATAAATATCCTCAAAATAAAAATCTTTGTATGATATGTGCCATGCTAAATATATATGATATTTATAACCAATGTAAGCATGTATACAAATATATATAACAATGTAAGCATGTATACAAATAGTAAATATGAGTAATAAATTGAGTAATTACCTAATGGGATGGGGCATGAGGTCCATCAAGGCACTCAAGGAGGAAGGGGAGATACATGAGGTCCCTCATGAAATATAAAGCTAGAGTGTGTAATAAGAAAGAGATAAGTTTCATGGCCATGATACATACATTAAATCATCCATAAGACACACATGAGGCAAATAAATTAGGTCAAGGGTCCATAATACAAGAGACATGGGCACATGTCACTAAATATGATAATGTCTCTTGTATTAAATCTAAGAAATCAATACATAAAATTACATGTTCAAATGTTTACATAAACAATTAATAAATCACACATAAGGACATGGGCACATATCAAAAACATAGATACAATGAAAATAAGTGGCATAGAGCTTTAGAACAATGACATATAAAAATGCCCTCAAGTATATGTAGAAGCATAGAGACACAATGAATTCTAAACTAGTAAATATGGAAATGAAACTATTCATGAATATGTGGCACAAATCTATATAAGATCAAATATGTAAATAAACTAAGTCTAGAGTAATGGTAGTCATAAAAACACTATGTATTGTAGGATGATCAATATCAAGATATAAACAATGCTAAAATCTATGATATAGAATATATAAAGATGTAACATGGAAATTAAAATTGTTTTAAGGTTCCATTCAATGGGAAAATGTATCAAATGAGGAGCTTGTGTATGTGTCCCTAGTGGGTAGATAGTAGGAAATCTAGATCTATGTGGTAGAACTTAGTTTTGTAGAAATATACAAAAACTCAAAAAGAACAAATAAATCACATATGTATGATAAAACTAACTATAATAACAAGGATAACATATGCATTACCTAAAAAGTATAATATATTTGAACATCCACATGAATACAATCTAAAATTTGTATTTTATGAGCAAATATTTGAATGTTTTTGTGTTTTGACATATTATATTGTTATTGTATCTTATAGATATAAGTTATGTAAAAATAACATGAAAATGAAACTATATACAAGGAACATGAGTAACTAAAACTATGTATAAGCAGATTACAAATTTTTCATATATATAATCTCCTTAGATGCATCATGTTTAATGGGTTCTTGATTGCCTTGTCATCAAGTGAGTTTAGATGATATACCTTAGGGATATGATTTTATATGACTAAGTATGGGCCAAGGCAAAATGGTTTTAATTTTACTTTTATCTCTTCTTTGGAATTAATAATTCTAAGATTTTATTTTAAAACCAAATTATTTGATTTGAATTCTATGTTATGAACACAACAATTGTAGGCCTACTAGATTCATTTTTGATATGCTCTAAAATGGTCTATAGCTTGGATGCATGTGTGACCAACTATTCTAATTTATGGAGATGTATTTCTCTGTATTGATAATCTATAATAAAACATTTTAGGGATACCCATAAGGATGGGATTTTTAGTTCCAGTGGGATAAGAAGTTTTATGTCATATATTAGTAAATAAGGAATAGCTCATGTATACATATGAATAACGGTATGGTAGGACCATAGTGAATATATGAGCTGGTTGTGCCAATCATCACAAAATTTGGTAATCATTTTGTTAAGGATATTATTAGTTACCTTATTTTTAGAACCTCTTTTTATTGACCACTACCCTATAGGTAGTACAAAGTAGAGAATGTGTGTTGGATCTTATATTTAACACAAACTCTCTACATTGTTACGATCTTAAAATAAGTTCCATTATATGTAATGATGGTTACTAGGAGGTAGAAATGGGAAATAACATTGGTTATGAGAAAATGACATATATCTTCTCCTTTTTTGGATTGTAATGGAATGGCGTCCACTAATTTTATAAAATATTATGTATCTATTATAATGAATTTGTGAGCTCTTGTGGATTCTAGATTTATCTTACCAATTAGATCAAAGACCCATAACATGAATGGTCATGGGGATATAATGGGTTATAACTATTATGAAGGGACATGGTGTAGGTTTCCATGATGTTGACATTTTTGGCATAAATTACAATATTATTAACATTCTTGTTCCATGATTGGAAAATAGTAACCTTGTCTAAGTAATTTGTGTCACATTACTTTACCACTAAAATGGCCATCACATTCACTGTCATGCACCTGGTTAATATCCCACTTAGCCTCTTTGGCTATCAGACATTAGAGTAAGTGTCATTTAATTTTTTTTAATAATTCCCCAATTATAATGACATTTTGGAGGGAATTTATCTATAATTTTAACTTATCATTCCTTGTGAAAGTGTTTGGTGTAATAGATCTATGTATAAAATTATACATATTTGAAAATCATTCACATGTTACTATACTACTCATGGTGATTAAAATAATTATATCTATGAGGTTGGCATGGGATATTAATGGAGTCTGTAATTATTTGAAAGTGAAGATAGCCTAGTCATCATTGATATTAATGGGGATCAATCATTTTTCAATGGCCATTATGTCGATGTGATGATTGTCTTTGTGAGGAATTTTTTTAATGGAAAAATATTCAAATTGAGCCTATTGACATTGAACCATATTTTTGTATGTAAGTAAACATTTTTCCTTTGTTTGTTAGGTATTTATAACCTAATTTATGAACAATTTTGAATCCCCATAGACCTTAATAGATTTAATTTTGAGAGTCTAAGATGCTTGAAGGCTGAGGATAAAAGCCTCACATTATATGATTTTGTTTGTACATGAAAAACTTAATCAATAGGAAATTGGTACTATGTGTCCAAGTGAGTCAATATAAATAAATCCTAATCTAGCACCTAATACACATCTAGAACCATCAAAGAACATTGTCCATGAGTCATAAATGGTATTATGAGATATGAATTCATCTTGAAAACTATCATTGATAGGATTGGTATCTAATAGTGGTGTTGCTAATTGATCTAAAATTATTTGGCCCTTTACTAACTTTTGTAACATAATATTTGGGTTGAATTTTATGAGTAACATGACCCATTTTGTGATATGGCTTGAGAGATGTAATTTTTACGTAAGTAAATTTAAATGATATACTTTTATAATAACTTGTGTCTCATTTTTAATCATAGTGCTAGAGTTTTTGAGTAGCAAATACAAGTGTAAAGAATTTTATTTTGTAGTGATAGATATTTGCATTCATAATAAACAAGTGTAAAATTGATATTTTAAATATCTCACTCCTTATGTTGATCATTATATTTTGTGAAGAGTGTACTAAGTTCATGATCTATCATTGAATGGTAGAGGAAAAGTGGTTTGTCAGGTATTAGTGGCATTAATACAGGTGGGTTCAACAAGTATTGTTTAATAACATCAAATGTTTATTAAAATGTGGCATATTATTCAAACATTACATCTTTATTAAGTAATTAAATGAATGATTTAGTTATATCTACTATTTGTGCCATAAAGTGGTGTATTGCCTAGATTTTCCTTGTAAAGATTAGAGTTGTTTTAATTTTTAGGAGGCATGTCCAATATAACTTTGACCTTTTTTATTAACTTATATTCCATGTTGGAATATAATTAATCCCAAAATTTTACCAAACAAAACCCTAGAGATGCATTTCTTTGGATTTAGTCATACATTTTATTGTCTCAATATTTTATAACTTTATTGTAAATCTAATGCATGATCTTGTGTCTCTTTTGATTTTTCAAGCAAGTTATCAACATAGTCTTCAATTTTGTTATGAATGAGATCATGAAAAATATGGTTTATTATTCATTTATATGTTACCCTTACATTATTTAATCCAAAAGGAATGATTATATCATATAAGATGCCTTATGGTGTGGTAAAAAAAGTTTTTTCTTGGTCTTCCTTAGCTATCTTGATTTGATTATAATTGGTGAAAACATCCATGAAAGAGAGAATCTTATATCTTACTATGGATTACATTATCATATTTATGTTGGGTAGGGGAAATTCATCCTTAATACATGATTTGTTTTAAGTGTCTAGAATCACAAAAACATCTGATTTAGACATTAGGCTTAACAATTATTACAATGATATCAACCCACTAGGAGTGAGAAACTAGAAATTGTTTAACTAGTTTTACATCTATATATTATGTAATTTTTTGTATTGCAATTGAAGGACTGATGTTGGACATATCAGAATAGGCCCAAGTGAGAATTTTAGGAAAGTCATTTAAATTTTTTTGAATGTTTTTATATTATTTTCTACACGAAGTGATATCCATAAATATGATGTGAGGATCAATGCCTTTTCCATAATTAAATTCAACCATCTCTTTTTTAAATAGTGTATATCAATTAGTAGTGTATGGTATTGTATATATGGTGTCATCTGTGTGAAGTGGGATATCCTCTAAAGTGTTTGAGAGATCACTAAAGTATTTCTTGGCATTTATGGAATGAAGAAAGTTGTGCTTATGATAGAAGAAAGGGAGATACTCATGTTACCCTAAAAATTCTAAGAGACCTTTATCATTATAAAATTCATCAAAATTAGGTAAATCTAGAGAAATAATGTCATCAATAAGATCAAGGTAAACAACTAAAAATGTAGAGAGATGATTCATGATATTTTCTATTGATAGAATGGGTGGATAAAAAACTATTTGTTTAGAAGAATGATGAAAATACATTGCACTAGATGTGTTATCCTTGTATCCAACTCTTTGCCTTTCATGTTTATCATATGCCTCAATATGATTAAGAATTATTTTCTCATGTTGTCTGAGGCCCTATCCTTTATAACCCATTTTTTTTGAAATATCTCGATGAAAATGGAGAAAAAAAAATATTATTGTGTATTTTAGTGGTGTCTAAGAGAGTTATACATGAATTTTGTAAATTTTTTTGTGGAAGTGTTGTAGAAAAACCCATGTGAGGAATATAATTATATGGAATCTCTCTATGATAAAAATATTTGAATGGTTCTTAATCCATGGGGCATGAATATATATGACCATTATAATTGAATTTTTAAAATTCATGTAAATTTTATGAAACTATGTGCATAACATGAATCAAGGTCTCTCAAGAAAGATATTGTAATTAAGAACATTGAGCATGCCTTAACATGTTGTAGGTAGTGTTTTGAGTCCCATTGTAAGGTGTAGTGTGATTTAACCAAAAAATTTATGTGAAACATTATCAAAACCTAGAATGTTCATATCAGAAGGATCCAAATATGTTACATGTATAGTAATAATCTAGATAAAAGAGATTATAAATGTCCAACTTAGATCCATTGTCAACAAACACTTGATTAAAACCTACATCATTAATTCATAATTCAATGTAATGGCATAGATGTTGATCAATGATGTGTTGAGGTCAGAAATATACTTTTTTAAATGAGATTTGATCTTCATTCCATTTCATAATATTGATTATAGAATCAACATAAGTTGGATTTGTGGTGTGAGAAACCCTAATATCATAGAGTGTTGTATAAAAAAATATATTTATATGTGTCATAATGTTGTAAGATTTATAGAATGAAAACTGCAGTAGAAGGAACACAAATCTAGTCAAAAAATCTATATCCATGGGTTTGGATAACCTATCATTCTTCAAGACCACTTATTGACATCATAGTGTGGACTACCAAGTTTACGAGTAGCATAGAGATGGTAGTAGGAACATGATAGTAACTAGATGTTTAGGATTGAGAAACAAGAGTGATAAGTGAAACCACTAATGTTCTCTTATGTCTAGTAATATTAGGCAAGGAATCAAATTGAACTAAAGAGTAAATAATATTTAAATGAGACTTGTTAATTTTAGGTAATGTGTTTGGTATCTTATATAATATATAATTTATGTATTTAAGGATTTTATTCTTAATTGAATTACACTTAATAGAAAAATAACATGCTAGATAATGAAACATGGCATAGAGTTTGAAATTGATATAAAACATTATGCATACATGTGTTTATGTCTTCTTTAAGTTCATTTTGATTGAAAGGAAACAAGTATGCAAATGAAAGTATTATAATTTGATTCAAAAATTGATAAATTCTTTTTTCATTATTATCATGATTATACCAAATAAAAATTAGAAGATATATGGATCTAAAATATGAATATCGGTCCTAAAAGGCTAGAAATAAAAACCCTAAAGGTCGTCTATGGTTAGGGTTTGTGAAATATTATAAGTAAGTTAGGTTCACCAAATGATTTAAATTTTAGGGGTTACGGAGTTTAAGCCTTAGGATGTTAAAGGTTTTGAGTACAATAAATCAATGTATAAAACATGCAATAAATACATCCACTATTTTTTGTAAGAATTAACCTAATTATATATTTATAAAAATAACAATGAATGATAGAAATAAGTACTTAGATATAAAATGACTAAGATGAAGGATATCGAAGATAAAAACTAGTATAAGAGTTTCTCTAAGTGTCGAAAACCCTCTTGGACAATAACATCATACTTTGGATGGTAACATTGTTATGTTAGTGTCCACTTTTGGTGTTAATATCCACTATGCAAGAATTGATCCATACTTCTGGGAGCAATTATGTTTGAGTCTACTAAGCCTATTCTTGCATGGATAAGCCTTGCTTCATTGTATGTGACCTTTTTAAATTGATTTTGTATGTAAATCTTAGACCTTCATATGGTTATGGTATTCAATTGGTACAAGTATCAAAAGTGTGATGTTATTTGGGAAGGATAGACATCCTCAACACCCCATTGTGATGAGATTTACCTACATATTAATACTCTAAGGAGGGATCAAGCTTGATGTAGTTATCCCCACCTAAGTACTAGTGAAAGTGAAAGTGAAAGTGAAGGTAGTATGAATTATATTTTGAGTGCTTTTAGTGAGACTTGAGACTAGAAATATGTGTATTTTGACCTTAAGATGTTGTAGATGACTATATCTAGAAGTAGGGCATAATAGGGATGAATAACCTTGATTGTGCACAAGTTGTTTCAATTTTATTTGTATGTATTTGCTTCTAATTTCCATATTGTGAATAAAGAGATAAAATTCATGTATATATATATATATATATATATATATATATATATATATATATATTGATATTGATATTGATATGGTTCTTGTGTGGGGTTTAAAATAGATCTGGGATAACATTAGGTGTCTTTTTGATTGAAAATATATCCACTAAGGCTAAAAAATGGAAAATGACAATAGTGTCAAATCGGGACAATAGTGCCAAATTGGGACACTAGCATAGGGTGTTAGTGTCTAAAATATGTATTTGATGTCTAGGTGGTAGTTCCCAAGTCACTAGGGGCTTGGATACCTAAATGAGGGTTTGATATTGATTTTTATATGTCCAAGGATGCATAGAGCCCACATGAAAGATAGATAAGTGTCTAAATAAGCCCTAAGATAGGTCTATGGATAAGATAGGGATGGGTGATCTTAAGTAACACACATGGCACTATGACTACACATAGCTATAATCCATTCTAATAGATTATATGTTTTAGTTCAAGTTATGATTGTCATGGTTTCATTTTATTTTCCTAAAATGCACATTGCATTTTCCATTCATGCAATATAATGGGTTAATGATAATATAAAATCACAACTCCAAAAGACACAATCATATTACATAAACAATTATTGAGCCACTAAAAATCAATTATAAATATTCCATGTTATTATAATTAATACATAAAATTCAATAAATAAATAAATGATGATATATTTTTAATGCACAACTTACAACTATTAAAGTAAAAACTATGCTAGAGTTACCAAACTTGGTATTGTTAATAATTATTATTTTTTAAACTTTAAATGCAAGTTTAGATGAGTGCCCTTATTTACCATTATGATATACATATATAGATAATTATTAAGGGTGAATTTCAATTCAAGTTCATTCCAAGATAAAAATAATTAAATCTATAAAAAATTAAATCTACAAAAAATTAAAATTAAAATGTAATTTTTGGCCCCATAAAAAATGTTAAAAACTATCACTAATTACTAGAATAGATTATGAATTTGAATATATCTTTGAGATATTTGTTTAAAAAATGATCTAAAATGGGTTGTTTGATCAAAATTTATGGCCTTCACAATAAATGTTTTCATATCAATTAAATGTTTTAAAGATAAAACTAAGGTTGAGATTATTAATGATATATATTTAGCTATCCTTAGTGATAAATTTTATGTGATTTTTGAACCTAAAATTATTCCATACATGACTCCCTTTTTACCCTCCTATAGACACCTTATTGTTTCTAGCTTAGTGTCATCACTAATATACTATCATCAACATTCATAATTTAACATTTATCTTAATTAATATGTCCACCATAAAAAAATCTAGATCAATATCACCTTAATTATGACATGACCCTCATCCTATTCATATAGTCCCAAAAAAATTACTATTTGATTAATTAACTAATTATTCAATATTACTTATTCAATTAGTCACTAATTAATTTATAAAAATATAATTCCAAATAAACATAATCATAATAATAATAATAATAATAATAATAATAATAATAATAATAATAATAATAATAATAATAATAATAATAATAATAATAATAAAATTACTCAACCACCTCATTAAATCTACTTAAACTCCTCATTAATCACTAACAAACTCATCCAAACTTCCCATTTAATACATTCAACTCCATAATAAAATAAATTAAGACATTAAAAATTTAAACTTATTTCATATAATCAAACCTTAAAAAAACTCATTTTGAACATTCAAACCTATCATTAATCATGAAACCAATCCCAGAACTTCTTCAAATTCCTCACTGAATACAATTGACCCATAGACCAAAAATACATCTTCCAACAATCAAAATATCAACTAAATTTAGATTCACCATATTCATTCAATAAATCTATAAATTAACCTTCCCCTTCCATTTGAAAGATCGTGAACTAAATTGTTTTTTTTAATAATCTTTCCATCAAATAATTATTCAATCGATGGTATAATATATTGGATTTATAGCATATAATTATTTGAAGCAACAACAATCTAAAAATTATGAGCATGTCTATGTTAAATGAAAGAGAGAAATAGTTTTATAAGAAAAGTTGAAGTCACCTAATTTATCTTTCATTGTTCAAAGTGAGGTTTATGTGAAGCTTAAAGTCAAAATTTAAATTTGCTATTGGTTCCTAATATAGCTTTAATTTTCTACATTTACATTTTGGCATGCCTAATGTGACCATGTTCCCTTTTATTTTATAATTATTTTTCATTGGTTTCAAGGGGGTGTTATATTTTTTTATTTATTATTTGTCAGTTCAAACTACTAACTCTTTAGCTTGAAATTATAATTAGTTTTTGTCATATTCAGTATCCATTGTCATTTATTTCCAATGACATTTATAACTTACTAAACAACATTTCCATCCTTGGGAATGCAATTTTAGTTATGATAATAAATGTTTATATACTATTTCAAAGTTTCATGTTTGTGTGAAATGATTTTCATACCAAGTTTGATCTTCAACATTTTTTGTCTAAACTTGAACATTTCCACCTTCAACTTTGACATTTGCATCTTTCCTAAACTTCAACATTTGCATCCTATCACTAACATTTATGCTATGAATTTAATTATTTTTTCACTAAGGAATTAATATTTCATCTCAATATTTACCATTTATGCTTTAGGTAATGACTACCTATTTATAATATTTTTCTATTCTTTGTGTACATATTGCTAATCAATGTTTTTGCTCTCTTAATCAATATTTTATCATGCTAATCAACATTTGTGTCACATGAATTAGTTTTTTTCTTTCAAGTTTTTTTAATTTTTTCTTAACTTATAGGTTATACTTTATAAATATAATGTTGATACTACTAATATATGTTTTTGCAACATCATTTGTCAAAGATTATGATTTAAAAACACTTAATCAGTAAAAAAAAATCTTTACTTGAAATTTTTATGTTTCTATCTTTTTTGTGTATACAAAGTTTTGTATTATATTATCTTTTATTAAAATTTAATATTTAAAATTTAAAAAAAAAAAAAAAAAAAACTTGGTTTATTATGTCTCTTAAGTTAACAACCAAGTATGATCTTTCCTCATGCTGAAAAGTTATCTTGGAAATCATAAATGGGGTTAGTTTTTATTTTTTATTTTTCCTATGGGTTTTAGTAAATTTGGATTTCATAACCAAGTTATAATTAAAAATACGTGTGTCTAAATGCTTTAAATATTCCAAGGTGGTTTTATAATTATTGGCTAAGTGGTTACCTATTTTATCAGTATCATCAAGTAGAGTGATTTCATCCACCAATACTTATGCCACCTAAAACATCCTTGTCTCAAAAAGTTGGGCCTCAATTTAATATAAGGTATATATAGGGCTCTATTATATAATAATTCTTAAATTTTTATTAAGAATATTCATCTATAATCATGTAGTGGTTATAAGAAAACAACATTCCACAAGGTCACCCATAATGTGCCCTTTGAGGTATTGCTTATAGAACACTAATTAGTTACACATGTATTTGAATGCCATAGGATTTTGATTTATCTATATATTTATTTTATGAATTGTGTAAAATTATTTAATTACCAAGTTAATCCTAAACCAAAACCAAATATACGAACATAAAAAAAAAAATAACCTATTTCACTAACTAAAAGACAATAATCTAGAAGGAAGGTAAACCCTAAAATAGAAAATATTTTTGATATAAATCCCTTTTATTTTAAAAATCCTTTGAGTTTATCATAAATACATGAAAATGATACTAATAACCTCACTGATCAAAGAGAGTATAACATTGAAACTAATGATTTTTTAAAGACTAAATAAACTTGTGTGCACATCAACCAATATATATTTGAGAATAAGGATGGCATATTCCTAAAATCTATGTAGATAGGATATAGAGTTGAATATTAATTTAATCCCCAAAATTTGATCCATATCATCAATAATAATGACCAAACCCTTCCCAACCAATACCAAGTCATATATAAAAACCTTGTTGGTAAAAGCAAAATGGTATTAGAATTAACCAATGCAAACCTAAACCAACATGTTTCCCATGTACATATAAATAAATGTAGATTAATTATAATATAAAAATACAATAATAAAAAATCAAGTTATTTCTAATCAAATCCAATGGCTAAGCCAAAAAATTTCAATGTTAGCTTCCAAAATAAATCCTCCTATATGAATTCGTTTTAAACAAAAATCCAACAATCATAAATACAATGTTGATTAGACCCCTCTGTCACCCCAATATAATATTAACCAATCACCATCCTCACCACCTAATGGGATGGAATTTTCCAAAGAATGGTAATATATGAATAACAATATACAATGATTACAAGATGGGAGTAAAAACCAAAATAGGAAATTCAAGTTTGTGAAATTGTGAACTTACCCCCTTGATAAAAAAATGATAATATTAACCTTCCCTTATTACATATAACCTCCTAAGTTGAAAAAATATTAAAAATATGGTGATCCTATAGAACACTCTAAGGATTTTTTTATGTCCTACCAAAAGGTACCTTATAGTGACATGCACTTTCTTAAACTCTTGCCTCCAAGATTATTCTTATGTTTACCTAAGGGGCCCATCACAACATTTTTATATATCTATAATAAAAAATTACATAATTTTTACTCTAACATATAGAATGACATCTTAATTATGGAATTTTCAATGCCAAAAAAATAAATGGGGAAAATGTTTCTTCCTTCTTGCAATGATGATGAGGCCTAGTAATTAGATTCCCTTGGAAAATCCTTGAAAAATAAATGATTATAATATACACTACCAAACTCAACCAAGAGAATGTAGATCACTTTAAATTTAATTATGAAAAATCCTTTCATTAAATTATTGATAATGATGTTCAAATCAGAAAGGCTCTTATAGATGAAAGATTTGTAAAAATATGTTGTAAAGATCACTAAACTCAAACCCAATTTGAGAAACCTAATTTATTTAAAAATAATAACAATGTAGTTAGTGATGGAATAATTGATTCTAGGAATGTAAAAGATTTTAAAATTACACAAAACATTACCATACCTATAGGACAACATAAGGATGAGATAAACTAAATAATCTATACTCCTTTAGGGGATCCACTTGAAGTAGTTTTCTGTAAACTAGTAGCTAAAAATAGGTATGTGTTACCTAAAATCAAGCCCTATGATGAGAACCAAACAAATAATAGATTAAATAACATTATTATTATGACTTAAAAAAATCTAAGGTAATTCCACAAACTTATGCATTAATTTAAATAAGTATGTCCAATTTTTTTTGATCACAAAGACAAAAATAAAAAAATACATCGACAATAAAAAATCAACAATTAGGGATATACTAATATAACTTTTCAAATCATGACCAACCTCATTAAAAATTAATGAATTTAAAAATAAAACCAATAACATCAATTCCAATAAATCCCTACATCTATTTGATGAAATTGTTGGTCGCATTATGGACAACCATATTGCCACTATAAAAATCAAAGCTCAAGATTGTGTTGTTTCAACTAGGAAAACATAAATCCCTATATAAATACCTCCTTTGCCTACTTCAAAGTATATAAATATCACAATAATATCTTGTATAAAACCATTCATGAGTCAATATTCCCTAAAAATATTGATCCATCATAGTTTAAATCACTTATTGGGAACTTATCCTTTAGTAATCAAACTTACCTTTAACAAAATTGACATATCCTTAGTTGGCCCATCTAATAACCTGCCATTGTGTATTTGAGGCCAACATCTATAAATAATGGGTCTAGTCTTAAAATTTTTACTTTAACCTTTATAAAAAAATATTGGTTACTAAACTATAAAATTAGACCCTAAAATAATCATGATCATAGAATATGAAAATGTAAAACAAGAGTCTATAGGTACCTTACACCTTATTATAATGGTTGGGCATATCATGTAAATTTTTTTTATTACATTTCATTGATATTTATCTTAATTATAACGTTATCCTCATCTCACCATGGATTCATGCCATGCAATCCATCCCATCCACCCCTCATCAATGTATCAAATTCTCACATTATAGCATGGAAGTTACTATTCTTGGTAATCTTCAACCCTTTTAGTATTGAAATTTTTTGGAAGTGAGGTATCAATAAATTATCCTATTACTAAAAATACTTATTATTAAAACAACTATATGACATTGAATGAGAAAAAAAATTCATCCTATATCCATCTAGAGGGTTTCCCATCCACATATAAAAACCAACCTTAGAAATTCACTTCCAAAACTCTACCATCCAAATCACACTTTAATATCATTGACAAAGGCTCAATTGAATATGAGACTCAATATTAATTTCATGAGGGAAAGATTCCCATGTCTCCCAATATTAGTGTCTCAAAAAACCTAAGGAAGAATAAGTAGTAGGTCTCTCAATAGTTTGTCATCAATTTGTTAAAACTTCTTTTATTAAGGCATGATTTATTTCATATGAAAATATTGAAATTTATAATGATTCATAGTTATAAATTTATGGTATATCGACTTATTTCTAAAAAAATTGGTATCCCATGGTAAAAGAGATTATGTGTCACATTATGAACTATAAAGGCAAAGGAATTTATCTTCATGAACAAGGGCATATAACCCATACCTTCTCATATAAATAAATAATGATGTTCACTAGGTTTTTCATCCTTGTAGATATATTTCAATACTTATACAAATTAAGAGGAACATGGTATTACCCCTAGGCCGATTGGTTGCCTATAGTAGGGGTAAATCTCTAGATTAAAGGGATATCTCCCTATATTTATCTTGATTGCTCATCACATATGCTACTAACTTGTTTAGATGAAAATAGAGAGAAAAAACATGAAACAAACCTATCCTAATGAGGTGATGCAAAAAAATTTAATGTATAACTATCAACCAATTTCCATTGCACTAAAAATAAGAGCCTAACTTGCACATGACATTAATCCAAATCTATCTTTATACATAAGTGTTTATCATGGAGGTTTGTGAAGTAGTTTTGAGTTAGGAGGACTAATAAAAAGGTTATGACATGAAATTAGTGAATAAAAAACTCACTAAAATAATAAACACTTCATTTTAACACTCCAAGAGACATGTAAAAGAATTTAAAAACTGAATATGAATGCAAATGAGGATAACATGCCAAAGAAATGAATCTATCACGTAACAAGAACAAATAATATAACATACATATTGAAAAAATAAAAGGATAAGGTGAAATAGGTTGTTATTAATTGATAAAAGGTTTAAAAAATAATTTATTTGTCATACTCAAGTCGAAGATACATAATTAGTCAATTAAGGCTCAATATATAGCACAAGTGAGATAGAAGAAGAGAAGGGCATAGGGGATAGAGATTAGTCATGTGTCTCATGAGTTAAAAATAAGAGAGTATTTATGAAAAATTATTCAAAATTTCATAAATTCTATGTGAATCTCATTTTAAGATGATCCCTTACTTCAAGTGGCATAGGAGTTTAAATGTTTGCTTGATACCTTGACTAGCTCTTGAAAACTACCTTTTGCCTTGGTATGTTGAGTGACAAGTCACCTTATTGATGGTCATATTAGTTTATATTACATATTTTATCTAATCCTAACACCTATCAACTAACCCATTTAGGTTATCCTTGACACATCACTTCCTTTTCTTGGTAAGTGTCTAGAAGGCTCTTAATCTCCTTAGGCCAATCTTGCATACAAGTGTCAAAACTTTAATTTTTCTTCTTAAACTCATATTATCTTCATTGATGGAAAAATAAACTCATATAATATTTTAAAAAATCCATTTTAAGGTTTCAAACTGTCCCCAAGAATTCATTATCTACCAAAAGCCTCAAATTGGCCTCATTCCTTGTAACCTTGAAATGATGCAAACCTCCTTATGTAGAGAGTTATACAAATGGTACTAAGAATTTGAGGGCATATTAGAGTACCTACTATGGAATTACAAGTTCATGTTAAATTTAAATATTAGAAACTAAGTGGATCTATACATTTTTGTTGTTTCTCTCTCCTAACTAGGCCTCAATTAGGCTCCCTACCAAGAGATTGAAAAATGACTCTATAGGATTCCCTCAAGTGCTAAACCCCAATTATTCATGTGATATAGTTAGATCACCTCATCCCCATTATACATTTGTATTATAAAGTTATAAAAACTTGTGTGGACCTAAAAGTTAGTGTAAAAAAATATTTTAGGGCATTTTCCATATAATCTTTTACATAAAAATAGAATCCAATAGCATGGTATGATGTTCACTAGAGTCTTCAACATGTTTTAGGTCATTTAGAAGTTTGTATAATCCATATAGAGGCATATAAGTTCATTTATCTCTCATAAATTCCTTATATCTGACCTTTATTCATTAGTTACTAGGGTAATGACACTACATTAACTCTTTTAATAGCCTCTCTATGCCAACTTTCATCTCTCTTTGTTGACCCAAGTAGGCCTATTAGGCCACTAGGCCTAGTGACCTGACTATTCACTAATTTAGTAGCCATGAAACCTAAAAAAACCCTTAGATCATATGGATATGTGTGTTATACATTGAATCAATGTCCCATACCATAGCATAGGCCTTTCTAAGCACCGCACACCTAGAAATATACCTTTCCTAGTTGACTATGCCACTTCTTTTTAGTATATGTAGATTGGATATTTGGTGTGGACTTACAGAGGCATTTCTAGGTATAATTTTGGGAATTTTATGATTTTAGGATTGAAACAACTCTCAAACCACCCACTCCAATGATTTTCAACTCTCTAAACAACTCTTTACCTTGCTTTTTGCCTAATTCATTATAAAAACATAGTTTTTGACAAGTTCATATAGTAGTCTGTATGGACCAATACCATGATCAGGATATTCTCTAAGTGGTCTAGGTGATCCAAATGTTGATTAGGTTAATTCAAAGTGTTTTTTTTGAAAATCTCAAATTTTCCCAAGTTGGGTCTATCTTAGGGTTTATGCAGGGTTTTAGAGGTCTACCATCTTAATAATGGTTCATAAAGATTAGACATCCAATCCCAAACTTAAGGTCATGGATGCTTATTAAATACACCCTCCTAAATCTCATTAAAATATTATGGTCCCATGCAGCTAGTATAGAGAGATATGAGTAGGAGATGGTGGACTTTAAACTTCTTTTAGGCTTTTTGGACATGGTTGCAGTCTTAACATTCATTCACAGAGCTGGGACCTTAAATACAACTCACTCCTTCATGGATATTGATTCCATAGGGGTTACCAACTTCCCCTATGAGCCTTAGCATTGAGTCCCTCTTTGATGGAAGATATGATCATTTGAATGTGGATTTCAATGTGACTATCTAAGATTATGGAGTTTGATATGGTGTTAAGACCAATTTTGATCACTCCTTTTCATTTATTTTCATGAAACATTCATATTAAATTTTTTATCATCATTTTATACCTTTTCAAGGGTCATAATTATCCTTGGATTAGGTCTAATCATGCCTCAATGTGGTGTGGGGTTTCTAGGCCTCAAGAATGGATTTTAGGCCTAATAGGCATCAATTGAGTCTCATGACTCTGAGGCACCTATAGGTGGTTATAAGATTTAAATATCATCATAACACTTTTATCATACCTTTTATAATCCTATATACTTTATTATAGATATCCAAACTACTACCTCTACCCTTCTACGTTAGGTTTGCCCTTGAGTCTTACTGTCAGCCATTACCATCATGTCTAGTATAAGTACTAGATTAGCTAGGTTAGGGACCTTAAGGACCTTATTATCTTTCCATAATATTTATTATTATTTTTAACTCATTTATTATGTATTCATAGGTTGGTGACATCCCTTAGTATGAGTGTCCTTCACTTTATCCTCTACACATCTTCATATAATTAGGCCCAAGGTTTCTAATAAGCCATAATTTTATAGCCCTAAGGCTAGATTGGGTACATTCCTACCTCAAACTGAGGTTTCCTATACTCATGAATTTTTTTAGACTTTATCACTTCCCCCTTTATTTTTATTCAACACTTAGATGACCTTCAAGCTTACACGTGATTTCAATTCAGGTATAGGCATGTGTGTACTATATTAGGTCTATTAGGCCTAATGCTATAAGGTTATTTTGTTTAGCTCAAGGGATGAAATATTAGGATGATAACACTAATATTATTAGGAAAACAACATTTATACTATGTTCTCAGTCATATTTCTCACTAAATTTTAGAGTTTCACAACTTAACACTTCTTATTCTTAACCTTGTTTGCTTGGTTGTATGTGATTTTAAGCTTGTCAGGACTGTGAGTGTGAATTATCTTTTTGGATATCACTTTAAGGTCATCCTAAGTATTATATCATAAATAACATGACATATAATTAAAATATACCTTATGAAACTCTTCCATCTTCAATTCAATCACTTGGCCCCTGACTGTCTATATGATACAATCACAACCTTTTTGTCTATGTGAGAAAATAAGTATCCTTATTTTCATATGAGGTTCTCTCTTCATAAAAACCTCTACTATGTTTTCTCCACTATATTATATATGGTTTCAATTTGTAACAACACCAAATCATGTAAAAATCTCCATTCATATGCATAGGTCTACTCATATCAGCTTTACATCTAATATGTCTAAAAGGCCATTAGTCTCTCCTTACCAAATTGAGACTTTTATCACTCAAAAACACTTTTTAAACCCTTTTAATTCCATACTATATGTATCCAAATTTAATAACACTATAATACCTATAAATATCTTTCACTTATATAATTAGGTCTGTAGCTACCTAGTTTAGGCCTAAAAGAGCTAAACTAGTGAGACACTTATTTCATTCAATAATTCAAACACTCAAGGGAGGATAGGGACTTTGAGGTGAAAGTCAAAAATTATCCTTACCTCTTTTCAATTTCTTCACCAATCATGGTCCATCATATTTCACCTGTTAACCCAAGACCCTACCTGTAGGTGATGACCCTACCTTTTGACTATGAGAGACGTAATAGAAGAATCTTCTTTTGAAAGGAGTTATTCACCTAGTTCATCACACATGTTACTTATTTTATAATTTTTTTATATAATTTAATTTCATAAACCTTCAAGGATATTTTAAGTCTCTCTTGAGCTCAACCTACCCTCTGCATATAGTCAAGCCTATAACTGGTATTATTGGGTCTGTTAACTATGAGGGTGTCTCATTTGGGAGGTAACCTGGTATTTCCTTGACTCTTGAGTTCCACAAATAATATGATTATTTTTAATTATTCATGTTGAAACTATTATTCTCTTCAAGCCTCAAAACTCTATTAGTGTCTTCAACCTTATAGTCACAATTGATGTGTGCTCTAAAGGAGTCTTGATTGAGTAGGCCATCTCAGTTAAGTTGATGGTGTTAGTCCATATATGCCTTTGTTCAACTAATTTCCCATGCCTATTAATTTTTTATAACACACTTAAAGGCTTTAATTTTATCCAATACTCCTCATTAGTCAATGCTCCATCTAAGTCTCTAATCTACATAAAAACCTATAGGTGGTCCTATGAGGGTTTAATTTTTAGGCTTATAACTAAGAATGTGCTTGGTCATAGGTAAGTGACAGGATTTAAAGTTAATATATCAAGGAGTTATTATGAAATTAATTATATTTTTTATATTTTATCTTGACATTATCATCCTTTATAAACACTATAGTAACACATTGTTTATGATTGTCAACATATCACACAATTCACCTATGATAGTCACCTTGAAGCATGAATTGAAGGGGATTATTGGCCTAATGTTGTATCATATTAGTTATTTTGGGAGCTATAGGATACTTAAATGGAACCATTAACTAATCCAAAACACCATCAAAATCCTCCATTTTATGCACCAAGATTTTACAACATCAAAAACTTATATGCAATCTATAGATGGAGAAAACATGAAGATTTGTTTTTTAATACACCTATACACTATGAAAAATGGGTGATTATTATAATATAAGTAACTTTATGACCTATGGAAAACACATAAATCACAAATTTTAAAAAACACTTTAAGGATGTACAAAAAATGTTGCACATCTGACTCCTTACATAGATTAATGAGACCATTTGATTACTTAAATTTTTAGTATTTGTTCATAAATTATAGTCCATGAAACTAAATAAAAATTACATTACTTATAAGGTAAATATATTTCTTTATTATTCCCAAACTCTTAGCTCCCCATTTTCTCTCTCTTATATAGACTGAGGAAAAACCTGAGAGCTTGTCTAAGCTACCAAAGGGCTCAATGGAGAGAGAGGAATGGTACTGGAATACTTTTAAATATTTTATGCCTAAAAATATTATGAGACATATATCATTAACCCACCTACAATATCTAACCCTTGTCTATAATGACCTCACTATATAAATCCATAGAATGTATAAAAGCACATGCAAATACCTTCTTTTCCTACATTTTTCCATGTTTCTGGCCCTAGGATGCCATTATAGGGCAGAGGGAGGTAAAATATAAGTTAAAAAATAATTTTAAAATAGGATGTACAATATGGGAGTTGAAGAGACACACTTTTCCCATGGTGTGACATGTTTGATGAGTGGGAAGATGGATTTAACTACAAGATAGACCTTTTATGATATAAAATGCTTAGTCATGAATATATAATGAGAATGGGACATTTTAATACCTTTATAAGTAGTAAAACACTTGAAATATTACCATTTATAAATATTTTATAGTTCATTTGACTAATATGAGGTATTTAAAGGGTGAATGATGATTATATGGGGGGTTATGAAGGCTTGAAATTACTTGAATGAACAACCCATGAACAATGGCATTGATTACATCATTAGATCTTCATACTATGGCTTTGATCAAGGATTTAAACTGATAAATCCTACAAAAAAATTTATATCTTAAATAAATGGTATAAAATACACCTAAATCCATAAGGATGAGCAAACTTATTTTCTCCAAATTACCTTAACTTTTGCTAAAAGACCTTAATCTTGTCAAACAAGTTTAAAACCACTCTTTGGACTTCAAAAATCATTTTGACATTCATTCCCTTAGTCAATGATCATCACGAGGACCTAGTACATCACCCAAGGGACCAAAGACAACCATGATATATATGATGATCTCTTCAAGCAAACTCTAACACAGCATGAAATCTTAATCAATATTAGAAAGGTTCAAAATGATACCAAATAAGACATTACCATGCAGTAAGATCACCATTTGAAATATTGGGTGGGTGTCATGGATTTATTTTTATTTTAGAAGTTGAAATTTGGCTTTGGAGGCCAAATTTTCAACATTTTGGGTAACTCATAGGGGTTGATCAACCTATTGGTCAAGGTAACCTACTAACTCTTCATGTCAATGACAAGGCCCATTCATGGCATCATGACTTGGATGACCATATTATTGTATAATTAAATAGGTTATCACTTGATGACACCTATTAGGACTAAAAAAATAACCAAAAAACACATAAATGACATTAAATCACACAACACTTAACACCTACAAACTAACAACAAAGACACCAAAACAGTTAAGTCAATCAATTATAGACTTGTGTATGACACACTTATTAAAAAAATATGACAAAATACTAAAAAAACTAACTATAACACACCTAATTTATCCTATAAGACCAAAAAAAAACCTCCATTGATCAAATTGGCTCTATGAGGTTAGATTACCACATGATGACTAGAGTTTAATCAAGCACTATTCACTGAATGATAATTCCCACTTGTAGTTGAAAGCATATGCATTTTCATAGCCTCTTAGGAGAGTTATATGGACATTATTGTTCCACTCTTAGGTGTATGAATTGAATAGGTAAGTCAATCACCTAGTAACAAACATTCCACACTTATCTTCCTTGTATGATCAATGTCAATTCTACCTTTATTATGAGCTACCCCTGATCAAGTTGGATAGTTTGAGGTGGTTCTTGTGGTATGGATGCAAGGTTAGTTTCCAAGAGATATATATCATATTTCATGACTTATTTAGGCCAATTTAATTTATTTTCACCCTCCAATAGTGAAAAAACATCTTTAGATTGGGTAAAATTTGATAACCTTGATTGAAAAGTTCAAACAAGTCATCTCTTAATAATACAACCTCTTAGAATGGTATCCTTGGAGGGATGTTTTCTTCTTGATTTATGGATCCATCCTAATCAATTTGATCTTGATCATGGCATGTTTAAATTTTTTTTTAACCCAAATAAATAATTTAAAAAAATCTCTTGACTAATCCTCATATGATTCTAGTTTGCTCCATCTTATTCTCTCTTATTTCAAAGGGGTTGAGGTAGGAGTATACATAAAATAGTTTGATGAAGATTTGGGAACCATATCCTCTTGTCCATGTGTATGTATATCCAAAAACCTTAATACCACATATGAGAGATTATCTAGAGTATCTTTTACAATAAAAATAATTTGATTAGTTTGCATGGTGTTAGGGTTACCCTATTCACCAACCTCCTTTGTTGGTCTATACCTTTCCTCTATAACAACCTCAAGTTCTTGAGGACTATCATGATTAAGGTAAAATTCCATGTCATCAAGGAGGTATTCTAGGTCATTTTTAACTTTATAAATTGATGTGTCTTCCCATTATGATTCATCATACTCCTACATCACATCTTTTTCTACATTCTTGAAGTCTAAGTTGTCCTCCTCTTTGCCAATAGGTGTACCAATGACCATTTATTTATTCAAGTTCACTCAAGCTACCTTCATCAACTACCACCATAACTTGGCATTATTAACTCACCTCCTCAAGGATAGGCTCTTTCTCAAGGAGTGGAAAGGGATATTTTCTAAATAAATGAAGAAGATAAGTCAAATCCATTGGTGCCATAGATAATTCATTCTTCTCACTCAGTTGTTCAACTTTGAAAACCATCGCCTCTTCTTTATTTTACAAATTATATTCAATAGATATCCATGAGGGGAAGGATTTATACACTTGAGGAGGGAGGAGTGGGGATTGAATGCCTTAGACTTGTATTTCATTTCAACATTTTGATGTAAGCTTGATTGATCTTCTCCTCCCCTTGACTATAATACTTATTTCCAAGTAGGAAACTTAGACTTTAGATCTTCCTCTTTTGCATTTTTTTCAGCCTTAGGCATGAATCAAAGTATATTCATCTGGGAAGACATTGTTTTTTATAATTCTAATAATTGAGCTAGATGTTTATTTTCAAGCTCAACTTGTCTAGTAAGGTGGGCCTCAAAGTCAAGTTTGGTTTAATCACTAGTCTCTTTAAGATGATGGGAAGGTGAATGGCCCTATACTATATATTGAAATGAATTTCAAGAAGGAAAGGTTGGAAGGACTTGTGAGGAACTTGGAGGATTTTGACATTCATTTACTTGTATCCTTTAAGGAGGGATGGTAATTTTAATGGAAGATTGATATGGGATGGAGGAGGTGACATATAGCTAATGATAATGAGCTTGCTATCTCTCATGTGTTACCAGCCTCTCATATATGGTTGACACTAGACCACCTATATCTAGTAGATCACTACTGAACCCTGAATGACCCTCCCTCATGAGAAATGCCCACTCTTTCTTATCTTGTTATAATGATGTTATCATGCTCTCAATCACATTCCTAGGGATTTCTTGTCCATATATATTTTATGTGTCAATCTCCACCATGTATCTTTCATAGCCAAATAAATTTTATTTAAGGCTTGAAGCAAATTTATTTGAGGCATTGGTGGGTTGACTAAGAGTATTGTGAGGCTACCAAGGATAATAAAAAGGATAGGTAGGATGTGAGGAAGGTGAGTAAGACACAAGGAGGATGATAATATTGGTAGTAAGGTGCTTATTTTAGGGATGAAAAGGTTCATAATGAGGTTTATAGGGGTCTTAATGGGATTGGAATGGATCATAGGGATGTTAATAAGGAACCATATGACATAATTATACCACATATGCATCCATCATCCATCATGAGACACATCAAAATAACTGTAACTATTAATAAAAACTATTCTTACCCCTAAAATGATGACCTTATGATGACCCGTGTCATGAAATTATGATTGCAAACTTGGCATGTGATAATTAGGTTGATAGGGGTCATAATGGTGTTGGAATGGATCATAGGGTTGTTGATAAGGAAGCATATGATAGAATTATACCCCATATAAAACCATAATTCATCATGAGACACATTAAAATCAATGTAAATTTTAATAGAAACTATTCTTACCCCTGAGATGATGACCTTTTGATGACCCTTGTCATGAAATTATGATTGTAAACCTAACATATGACTATTTAAATCTCTCTAAGACAACTAAAATGTTATGAGTGCTCTAATGCTTGAATCTAGTCCCATTGGGCATACCAAAAATGTTAACTCTCTAACCTAAACCCTAAGATTAGGTTGTTTAATCCTATCTCCAAGGTTGGGGTAAAATGGGAATAACCCAAGGCTGTAGGTGACCTATGGCTAGGCTAGACATCTAGATTATGGGATAGCTCACCTCGTTCATCTATTTGGGATCATAATAACTAAGACCTATAGAAATTGGGGTAAAAATGGATAAAGAGTGCATAAAATAAACCCACTCTAAGGATGGTGATGCACCAATATTATCCATCCATTTAAATTGACCTCAACCAACATTGTTAAGCAAGATAAATGACTGAATATTCTAACTCCATGGACTCTTCTACAAAATTGTTTCACATAGAGTTTTCACTTAGTGTTTAATAAATGAGGCTAATGATGGGAAGGCCTGAATCAAGGCACTTACTAGTCAAATTTTCACACTAATCTTGACCACTCATCATTCAAACACACTATATGACTTGCATAAGACCACATACTAGTAATTAGGTGAGACTAGGACCTACCAAGGGAGAAAATAATCCTACATGAACAAATCAAAAAAGTATAAAACACTAAATTAGTATCAAATAATCTATAAATATTCACTTTTCATTATCTTAAGAGGTTATAAGGTGCCAATCTTGGTAGAGTTTCCTCATACCTAGGTGAGGGATAAAAATAAAGGACTCAAGGCTTAAAAAAATAGAAGCATGAGGAGAGAAAGAAAGGGAAATTGACATGGAAGCTTAGATAATAGGTCATAAATGACCATATTCAACTCCATCATTAGTTATAATATTCATAATAGTCCCTCAAATTCACTCCATCTAGTGGTCCCTTTATTAGTGGTCTTTAGTGAGATCTTAAGCATTGATGTGGAGTGATGGAGGTTATAGTTGACTTGTTTGACCTATTTTACATCATGGTCATTCCCTTATTTTTTAAATTATCTCTCTCCTAATAGTTAAAACATTAAAGTGGTTTAATTAGGCCACCATGAAGCATGTAGCAACCTATCTCCTTTTTGAGCATGTTGACCAAGCTTGGTAGTTATCCTATTCCTCCATAATTTATATGATAATTGTTTTATAACCCTTATGAATTAGTTAAAATGGTAATGACACTGTATTAACTCCTTCAATAGCCTCTCAATTTAAATTTCATCTCTTTTTTGACCTACGTAGGTCTATTAGGCCACTAGACCTAACTACTTGACCATTGGCTTAGGCATGAAACCTAAACATATCCCTCTAATAAAATGGAAAAGTTATATATATATATATATATATATATATATATATATATATATATATATATATATAAATCGATGTCCAATACCATAATATAGGCCTTTCTAAGCATTGCACACTTTTAACTCCAACTTTCCTAGTTCACTAGGCCACTTTTTTTTTAGCATTTATAGACTGGCCATCTAGTGTGGTCTTGTATAGGCATTTATAGGTATATTTTTTCACATTATATAACTTGAAGATGTGAAATAACTCTCAAAATTCCCCCTCTAATGATTTTCAACTCTCCAAACAACTCTATACCTTATTTTCTACTAAAATCCTTAACAAAACATCGTTTATGACACATTTGTATAGGATTCCATATAGAATAGTACCATGACTAGGGTCTCCTTTTAGTGGGATAGGTGATACAAGTGTTGATCAAGATAATTCAGAGTATTTGATTTACAAAATCTCATGGCTTTCCAAGTTGGGTTTGTCTTAGAGCTTAAGCAGGGTTTTGGAGGTCTACCATATTAATGATGGTTCATAACTATAAAACCTCTAATACCAAAATTATGGTCATGGATATTTAGTCCATATATCCCACTAAAAAAACTGAAAATATTTAGGTTCCATGCATTTGGTATAGAGAGATATGAGTAGGAGATGGTGGAATTTGAACTTATTATAGGCTTTCAAGACATGGTTTTAGTATTAACATTCATTCATAGAGATGGGTCCTTGAATCCCACTCAATCCTTCATGGATATTAATTCAATAGGGGTTTCAAACTTCCCCTAGGATCCTTGGCATTGAATCCATCTATGATGTAATATATGAACATTTGAATGTGTAGTTTGAGGTGATTATCTAAGATTATGGAGTTTGAGGTGGTCCTAAGACTAAGTTTGATCACTCATTTAAATTTAATTGCATTTAAAATACATCATAAGATCTATAACATCCTTTTATACCTTTTCAATTCCCTTGTTATACTTTTAAAAGGTGTAAGCATGCCTCAATGTGGTGTGGGGATTTTAGGCCTTAAGAATGGCTTGTAGGCCTAACATTCCTCAACTGAGTCTCATGAATCTGAGGCACCTATATATGGTTAGGTGGTTTCAATATCATCACAAAACTCTTATCCTACCTATTCCCATCCTCTATAATTTCCTCCATATATCCAAACTACTACCTCTAGTCTTATTATTATCCATTACTATCATGTCTAGTTTGAGTACTACATTAGTTGGATTAAGGACCATGAAGACCTCATTATATTTACTTCATGTAAATTAGGCTTATGGAATCATTTAAGATATCCTCAAAGGTTGGTGACATATTTATTTACTGATTCTCCTTCACTTTATCCTCTACATATCTTCATATAGTTAGGCCTAGGGTTTGTATGAATCTATGCTTTTGTATCCCTAAGGCTTGATTGGTAACTTTCCTTCCTCAAACTAAACTTTCCTATCCTCATGAAGTATTTTTTTACTTTATCACATCCCCTTTTAGGTGTTTCAATACTCATATGACCTTCAAACTTACATGTGCTTTCAATTCTGGTACAAGCCTATATGCATTGGATTAGGTCTATTAGGCCTAATGGATATTAAGTTATTATGTTCATATCAAGGGATAAAATATTTGGATGAGAAAAATGAGATTATTATGAAAAAAATATGTAGACTCTTTTCTCAGTCATATTTATTATTCCTCTATAGTGTTTTATAACTTAACCCTGTTTGTTTGGTTGTAGGTGATTTTAAGCTTGTCAGGACTATGAGTGTGAATTCACTTTTTTAATAGAATTTTTAGGTCATATTTATATGTATTTAATAAATACTATTACCTATACTAAACATATACTTTATGAAACTCTTCCATCTTCAATTTAATAACTTATCCCCTGACTATCTCTAAGATAGAGTCCTAGCCTATATATCCATGTGTAAAAGTGAGTATCCTTATTTTCATATGAGGTTTTATATTCATAAAAATATCCAATATGTTTTATTCACTCTCTTATATATTAATTCAATTTCTAACAACTCCAAATCATTCATAATTCTCTAATTCATATACACAAGCCTACTCATATCAAATTTAGGTCTTATAGGTCTAAAAGCCCACTAGTCTCTCCTTAATAAACTGATAATTTTATCACTTAGAAACCCGTATTACACCCTATATATTCCATCCCAAATTTAAACAACTTTAATAACTCTAAATCCTATACATATCCTTCACTTGTATAATTAGGTCTATAGTTACCTAGTTTAGGCCTAAAAGAGCTAAACTATCAAGACCCTTGTTTCATTAAATGAGTCAAAAACTCAAGGGAGGCTAGGTAATTTGAGGTGAAATTCAAAAATTTTCCTTACCTATTTTCAATTTATTCACCAAGAATGTTCCATCATATTTCACTTTCTAACCCAAGACCTTGCCTATACGAGATAACCATGCCTTTTGACTTTGAGAGAAGTAAGAAGTGAATCTTCTTTTGAAAGAGTTTTCCACCTAGTTCATCACACATATTATGTTATGGGGTATATATATAATTTAATTTAACACAAATTCAAGGCTCTTTGAAGTATCTCTTGAGATCAACCTACCCTCTGCCTACAATCAAGCCTATAGGTGGTATTATTGGGTTTAATTACTATGAGGGTGTTTCATTTAGGATTTGACCCAATATTTCTTTGAATCTTAAATTAAAATAATAGTGTTATGATTTTCATTATTCATGTTGAACTTTTCAATCTCTTCAAGCCTAAAAAATCCATTAGTGTCTTCAACCCTGTAGTCATAGCTAATGTGTGATCTAAAGGAGTTTTGATCGAGTAGTCCATCTTAGTTGGGTTAATGGTGTTAGTCCATGTCTAACTCTACTAAAATCATCTCACATGAATCTTAATTTATCATAATACCCTTAAATTATTTTCATTATATCCAATAATCCATTTCATTAGTCAAGACTCCATCTAAGTCTCTAGTTTGCATAAAATCCTATGAATGGTCTTGTGAAGGTTTACTTTTCAAGGCCTAAAACTAAGAATGTGCTTGGTTAAAGGGAAGTGAGTGAATTTGAAGTTAAAAAAACAAGTAGTGAGAATTAAATGAATTATCTTATCTTTACTATGTCTTAACTTGATAGTCCTTTATAGCCACTACAGTGACACATTGCTTATGCTTATCAGTGGATCACATAATGCCCCTATGAAAGTCACCTTGGAACATGACTTGAATGGCATGCTTGTCAAAAATTTGGCTTCACATGAGTGCTTTGTATAAGTATAGAAGAATTAAATTTAATAAAGGTAACCATGACCAAATCCAAAACACCATCAAACACCTCCACTTTATGCACCAAGATTCTACAACATGAAAAACCTATTTGTAATCTGTAGATGGAGATAACATGAATATTTTTTTGTTAATACACCAAAAAAAGTGTGAAATATGGGTGATTATTATAATTAAGTTAAATTTAGGACATATATAACACATGTAAATTATAAATTTTTAAAAATTCTTCAAGGATACACCAAACGTGTTGCACATCTGATCGCTTACACAAATGAAGGAGACCATTTAAGTGCCTAGATTGTTAGAATTTTTTAATAGAGTATAGGCCATAAAAATATATAAAAATTACATTAATGATAAGGTAAATAGACCATTTTATTATTCCCAAATTATTATCTCACCATTCTTACTTTTGTATATGGATTGAGGAAAAACTTAAGGGCTTGTCCAAGCTGCCATGGAGAGAAAGGAACAATTTTGTCTTATGTTTTGAATATTTTAGATTTTTAAATATTATAATACATATATAATCAACCAAAATATAATATATAACCCTCTTATATATTTAATTTACCCTAAAAATCCATATAACCTACAAATGCCTTCTTTTCCTATATTTTTCCATGTTTATGACCTTGGGATGCCATTAGATGGTAGAGGGAAGGAAAAATTAAGTTAATAAATCATTATAAAATATGATTTATGGTATGTTATTTCAATAAACACATGTTTCCCATGTGTGATACCAATTTGATCAGTGGGAAGGTGGATTTGACTATAAGATAGACCTTTTATGATATAAAATGACTAGTCATGAATATATAATTAGAATGGGCCTTATTAATAAATTTATAAACAATTAAATAATTGAAATATTACCATTTACAAATATTTTATATTTCATTTGACCAATATGGGGTACTTGAATGGTGATTGATGACTTTAGGGGGTTATGAAGTCTTGAAACTTCTTGAATAAATAAACCATGAACAATGACATTGAATACATCATTATAAATACATATTATGAATTTTAACAAGTTTTGAAACCAATATATCTTGAAAAAAAATGTCTCTCTTCAAGAAATGGTATTCAATAAGCCTAAAACCATAAGGATGAACAACCTTATTCTTTCTAAATTACCTTAAATTTTGCTAAAAGACCTTAATATTTTAAAATATGTCTAAGACCACTATTTGGACTTCACAAGATGTTGTGAAATTCATTCCCTTACTCAAGGATCATCATTAAGACCTATTACATCACTCAAGGGACCCAAGATAACCATGATATATATGATGATCTCTATAAGCAAGCTCTAACACAACATGAAATCTTAGTAAATACTAGAAAGGTTCAAAATGAGACAAAATAAGACATCACCATATAGGAAGATCACCATGTGTAAACTTGGGTGGGTGTCATGGAAATTTTTATGTTATAGGGGTTAACATTTAGCCTGAGAGGCCAAATTTCCAATACTAACTTAAAACAAATTCTTCTTCTTAGATCAAAGGGGAATCTTGTACAATCTCTTTCTCCATGATATGAAGTAAGGCATGAAGCAAGTTATCTCTTAAGCCTTGTTCTTGATGCCTTCATCTCATTCATGATTGACACTCTTCTTGGAATGTTTTTAAATAAATCAATGGAAGCTAAAAACATTCACCTATGAAGTTGAACTTATATTGTACTTAAAAAATATTTTCATGATGATCCTCAACTAAAAATTTATCCAATGTTGCTTCATCTAAGCATGTTTCTTTTACATTCATGGAATCATGAATTACATTACACTTCATACTAGTTATTGCAAGTTCATCAAGATCTTCAAGTATATTTTCATACTCACTTGAATCTTCATCATTATCCTTAATGGATACATCTTATTTAATATCTTTATGAACATGATATTCAATAAGAAACACAACCTTGTAAAGGCCTTCAATAATTAAGGAGTTTAGTATGATGATGCCAATCATATTTGTCCTATTCCATTTCAAGAACCATAGGGCTATCAATAATTCCAATTTTTTATATGCAGTCATGAGGTTTTAATTTAGCTTCTTCAACTTAATCTTCTTGGTCATTATGTACTTTATCAACCTCAATTTATTTTCTTGGAGAGTTTTCAAATTCAAGGCTAGCTACAACTTCAACAAGCTTGGTAATTTGGAAGTTATCACATTGTCCTTCAAGAGGTAAGGCATCTTCAATAACATCTTCAAACTAACCAATAGGGGGTGTAGGCTCTTTAATAGCATCAAAATCATCATAAATTTACTCTAAATTTTACCATAAGGCATCTTGATCTATGGATTTAGTGGCAACTTTATCTTCTATTAGTTTTTCAAAACTAATCTCCTGATCATCATTGAGAGTGTTAATAAACTCAGCTAATGTAATGTGTCCCTTAGTCACCTTCTCTTACATGTCTTGATCAACCTCTTCATGAGAACCTAAAACCTCATTCAGATCATATCTTTCTTTATTCAAGAAGATTTATTTATGTATGTATTGAGTAAGGGGAGTACCTATAGCAAAATCTTCATCATAGACACTTGAGTTACCTTTTTCATCAGCTCCAAACATAGCTTGATCATGTTCACTTGTTTCCCAAAGTATAAGTTCTTATTCAAGAAGGGATGTGGTCGGAGGGTGATGAATAAGTTTATGGGTTGGATAGGGAGTATGAGGTGTGGTGGATGGCTCATGAATGGGATTGGGAATGAAATATTCTTGATAGATATCTTGGAAAGATGGAAATTTGGGTTGGGTAATGGAAGAGACATCTTATTCAACAATAAATTCATTCTCCTCATAACCTTTTTGAGTCTTTTTAATAGCTAAAAATTGATCTTGAACCTATTGATTTCCCCACCTCTCTAATCTATCTATCCATCATAGGATACAATTTCTCACTCGATACAACTCTTCATTATTAGCATATTGGGTTTCCTCTTCAACTAACCTCCACATACTCATAAAATTTTGAAATAACTTTCTCATATTCTATATAAGATGAATATGGATCACATCATGTTATCTATCCCATAGTCTCATCACCTCTTCTGATTCTAGTAGATTTAGCACGAGCACCGATAAGGATATGGAAGGAGAAACATAACTTTGAGATGGAATTCAAGTGGGAGGGGAGGATTATGACTATTTAAAGTCTTTTTAAGGATGTTGAGTTGTGTAATGGGAATCATATGAGGAGAATTTAGGATAACCATAGGGTTGATATGACTCATGACAAGGTTAATAGGAATCAAAATGAGGTTGATATGGATCATAGGGCTAGTGAGAATCATGTTGAGGCTAGTATGAAGGTACATATTCTTCAAAAATATTTTCATTTTCTTCATGGCCTTCTACATAGCCTTCCTCATACCCTTCTTGATATTCTTCTTGATAGGGATGCTTAGCATCACTATCATGTAGAGGAATAATAGGCTGAACATAGGGTTGTTATAAATCATAAGGAGGATACCAATATTGATATGGTTAATGAGGCACATAGGTGGGGTCATGACAAGGATGATAAGGAGATATATAGTAGGATTTATATTCATACCTAGCCATCTGAACTTCATGAGTCAAATGAAAACATAAGATACTATAAAATACTTTTTAGAATAAATAACTAGGATGATATAACTGGATTATTACATTTTTAGTTGTCATTTGTGTTTGTTTCATGCCATTAAAATATAATAAGTAGAATAAAACACCAATAATTATTCCACTCATTTGGACCTTGGTCCTACTAGGCATGCTAGAACTATTATCACTCAATATTTCACCCTTAGAGAGGTAGTTAAAATTTATCCAAATTGAGTGAAACATGGGACTACCCCTAAGCCTATGGGTTACCTATAATAGGGGGAAACCTCTAAATTAAATATTTATCTCCCTATATTTGTCTTGATTTCTCATCACCTATGCTATTGACTTGTTTGGATGAAAAGAGAGAGAAAAACATGAAATAAACCTATCCTAATGAGGTGATGCACTAAATTTAAACTAATCACTACCAAAAAATTTCCATTTCAATTAAAACAAGATCCTAACCTACACATGACACTAATCCAAATATACCTTTCTACATAAGTATTTCTCATGGAGGTTTATGAACAAATCTTGATCTAAGAATACTAAACAAAAGGTCATGAAATGACACTGGTGAAGAGAAAACTCACTAAACTCATAATAACTTCATTTTAACACTTCAAGAGACATGAAAAATACTTTCAAAATGAAATATCAATGTAAACAAGAACAACATGCCAAGGAAGTGAATCTATCACTTTGCAAGATCAACTAGTCTAACATGCACATTAAAATAGTCTAAGGAGAAGGTAAACTAGGTTTTTCTTGATTTAAAAAAAAGGCTAAAAATAATTAGGTATTTTTCATACACATTTAGAGGATACAAATATCCAATTAAGGCTTAATATATAACACTAGTGAGAGAGAAGAAGAGAAGGGTGTAGGGGATATAGAGTAGATGAGTGTCTCATGAGTTAATAATAATAGATAGATAGTTTATGAAAATTACCCCAAAAGGTCCTAAATTCCATGTGTATCTCATCTAAATATGATCCCTTTCTCTAAGTGTCATAGAGTTTAAAAGATTACTTGACACCTTGATTATGTCTTAAAAACTACCCTTTACCTTGGCATGTTGAGTGACAAGTGGACTTATTGATGGTTATATCAAGTTATCTTACATATTTTCTCTAATATTGAGACATCTCAACTAACCCCTTTATGTTTTCCTTGACACATCACTTTATTTTCTTGCTAGGTGTCTAGAAGGCTCTTCATCTCCTTAGGCCATTCTTGAATACAAGTGTCAAAATTTGAATTATTATTCTTCATCTCATCCCATTTTCTAGATGGAATGATAAACTCATATAAAACCTAAAACAATCTATTTTTGGGTTTCAAATTATCCCCAAAAATTTGTTCTATACCAAAAGCCCCAAATTGGCCTCATTCCTTGTGGCACTAAAATGATGCAAACCTCCTTGTGTAGAGAGTTGTATAAGAATATGAGGGCATATTATATTACCTATTATGGACTTAAAACAAAAAAAAATCAATTTTAGGATCAAAAAGTGAGTAAAGCTATCCCTTTTTGTTATTTCTCTCTCCTAACTAGGCATCAATTAGGCCTCCCTACCAAGAGAATAAAAAATAACTCTATCATATTCCCAAACATTCCAAACCCAAAATAGGAATTTTATTTAGTTAAATGACCTCCTCCCAATTCTCCATGTCAATTTTTAAGTTCTAACAACTTGTACAGACCCATCAAATAACATAAAATAGCCTTTAGGGCATATTCCATATAATCTTGTACCTAAAAATATAATTTAATAGCATGGGATGATGCTTTGAGGAGTATTGACCATATTTTAGGTCATTTTTAAGTTTTTATAATCCATATAGAAGTATAGAAGTTCATTTATCTCGCATTAGGCCCTTGTAGCTTGCATAGGTAACATACAAGTATTTCAAGTTATTAATAATGATTCATAAAGATTGGAGCACAAATCAACCAAAAAATTCCACAAAATATAAGTATACAATTTTTGATAACTTCCACTAGGAGATAAAGGTCCCATACAGCTCATATGTTTTGTACTGAATAATGAAAGATTTTACTCTCGAGTTAGCAGTAAGAATTTTGTCAGGGCTGATAGAAAATTGAGGTCTGTGAGAGATTTATTGAGCTGTATTTAGTTTACAATGACATACATAGGTCCATGACACATACCTATACTTATTCCATTACACATATTCACCATCTTATTTCATAGGTCTCTAGCCAACTCATTAGCTTAGGCTTAGGGTTCCTAAGCTAATTTTCCTAATATACCCAAAGTGCATGTAGTTGCCTCTTTTTCTCACTTTTAGGGGTTTGATCTCTCATGAAATGTTTTTTTAATATTCCTCACCATATCATAATGGTCTAAATGTCTCAACTTTACCTCACTTTACCACTTCTTAGGACTATCTACCCATACAAGCTTGTTCGTATGCTTAGCCCTGTGTAGGGTCTAGATAGAACCTAGTGGCACTCTATATCTATTTCACAATAGGTATAAGGCTTAATGGATTTATTCATCATCATGGATTTATAATCTTACAATTTATGCATACTTCAAAACCCTTTAAATAAGTAACTTTACTTAGCAATGTAGGATTTTGTGTAGCTATATGACTAGCTGAATATGTAGGGTTTTAATGACCCTATTTGGTCACTTCTCCTGCTCTTTACTTAGAAATTATTTGACCTTAATGAATTGATAACCTGATTTATCCTTTCAAACTAAAATTTTATCATATACCACTATCTTAGGTTTTATAAGATCCTTGGTCACTTAAGCAGACCTATATATGACCATCTACCTATAAGTATTCATTGAGAATTGGTCTCTAACCTGAATGTTTTAAGAGTCCTAATTTTCAACATTGAAACTCTCAAAATCTTGTCATTCTATTGATTATTTACATTTATTATTCAAAAACTTTAACTTTTTATTTATATCAACATCACTATCTCAATATAATCTTCCCAAATGGTTGGCTATAGGTGACTATGAGGTGTCTTGAGCCCATTTTGAAGATTTTGTAAGGCTTTCATTTCCAATCCATATACTAGCAATTAGGTGAGACTAAGACCTACCAATGGAGAAAATCCTATCACTTTTGAAAATGAAACAAGTATAACACACTAAACTAGTCTCAAGGAGTTTTAAAATAGTCATTTTGCATTAGCTTAAGAGGTTACAAAGTGAAAATCTAGGAAGCATTTCCTCATACCCAAGTGAGGGATGAAAAAAAAGGACTCAAGGATTGAATAAATAAAATCAAAATGAGATAAATTAGTGTGGATGTGTATATAATAGGTCATAAATGACCATAATTAATTCCATCATCAGTTATAATAGCCATAATAGTCCTTATAATTAAATCCATGCATCGATCTCTTCATTGGTGGTCTTTAATGAGCTCGTAGGTATTGAGGTGGAGTGATGGAGGTTGTAGTTGACTTTTTTTACATATTTCAAAGCATGTCTATGAAATATCTTGTCAAATATCTCTCTCTCTCTCTTGATAATAACAACATTAAAGTGGGTCAATTTGGCCACCATGAAGCATGTAACAACCTATCTTCCTTTTATGCATGTTGACCAAGCATGGTAAATATCTTATTCCTCCATAATATGTATGAGAAGTGTCTATTTACACTTATACATTAGTTACAATGGTAATTACCTAGCATTAACTCCTCAAATAGCCTCTCTATTCTAAATGTCATCTCTTTGTTGACCTAATTAGGCCTATTAGTCCACTACACCTAACTACCTAAATGTTGGCTAATTGTGTAGTCATGAAACCTAAAAATTACCCATAAAATAGATGTATAGGTGTTTTATATTCCTGAATGAATGTCCCATACCATAAAATATACCTTTCTAAGCATTGCAAACCTTCAACTTTATCTTTCCTAGTTGACTAGGCCACTTCTTTTTAGCATCTATAGATTGGCTATTTGATGTGGAATTTTAGAGGAATTTACAAGAATATTTTTGGACATTTTATGAATTGAATATGTGAAACAACTAAACCACCCCATCCAATTATTTTCAACACTCCAAACAACTCTATACCTTATTTTCTATTGAATTCCTTGCAAAAACATAGTTTTTAACAAGTCCATATAGGAATTTGGATAGACCAATACCATGATTAGGGTCTCCTTTGAGTGGACTAGGTGATCCAAGTGTTTATTAGGTCAATTTAGAGTGTTTTATTTCTAAAATCTCAAGTTTTCCTAAGTTAGGTTTGTATTAGAGTTTAAGCAAGGTTTTGGAGGTCAACCATCTAAATGATGTTTCATAAATATCATTCCTCTAATACAAAACTTATGGTCATGGATGTTTAGTTCATAAACCCCACTAAAAAAACTAAAATTTTATGGGTCCCATGTAATTGGTATAGAGATATATGAGCAAGAGATGGTGGACTTTGAACTTATAATAATCTTCTTAGACATGGTTGTAGTCTTAAAATTCATTCATAAAATTTGGTCCTTAAATATAACTCACTCTTTAATGGATCTTAATTCCATAGGGGTGCCAAAATTACCTTATGAGCCTTGGACATGATTCCCTCTATGATGGAATATATGAACATTTGAATGTGTAGTTCAAGGTGACTATCTAAGACTATGGAATTTGAGATGGTGATAAGACTGAGTTTGATCACTCTTCTGAATTTATTTTCCTAAAAAAACCATCATAAGAGATTCAACATGATTTTATATCTTTTCAAGTCCCTATTTATACTTAGTAAAGGTCTAAACAGCCTCAATGTGATGTGGGGTTTCTAGGCCTTAAGAATGGCTTTTATGCCTAACATGCCTCAAATGAGTCTCAAGACTCTAAGGAACCTATATGTGGTTAAGTGGTTTCAATATCATCATAACACTCTTTTATAACCTATTCCAATCATATGTACTTTCCTCTAGATATCCAAACTACTACCATTACCATTCTATGTTAGGTTTGCCCTTTAGTCTTACTACTAGCTATTACTATCATGCCTAGTCTAAGTACTAGATCAACTAAGTTAGGGACCTTGAGGACCTTGTTACATTTATTTAATGTTTATTATGATTATTAAATCATTTAATATGTCCTCAAATGTTGTTGACATCCCTTATGCTGAGTCTCCTTAACTTTATCCATTGCATATCTTCATACAATTAGGCCTAGGGTTTGTAAGAAGCTATGATTTTGTAGCCCTAAGGTTTGATTGGGTGTTTTCCTACCTTAACCAAAGGTTTCCTATCCTCATGAATTTTTTTAAAAACTTATCACTTCCCCCTCTTGGTATCTTCAACAATCAAATGACTTAAGACTTACATGTGCTTTCAATTCTGGTATAGGCTTGTGTGCACTGGATTAGGTCTATTAGGCCTAATGGATATTAAGTTATTTTTTTTATCTCAATGGCTGAAATATTTAGATGAGAACACTGAGATTATTAGAAAAAAACATGTAGATTCTATTCTCAGTCATATTTCTCACTCCTTTGTAGCATTTCATAACTTAACCATTTTTACTCATAACCTTGCCTACTTAGTTGTAGGTGATTTTAAGCCTGTCAGGACTGTTAAAAGTGAATTCCATTTTTGGATATAGCTTTGAGGTCATCTTAAGAAGTATATAATAAATAACATGACCTCTACTTAACACGTACCTTTTGTAACTCTTCCATCTTTAATTCAATCACTTGGCCCCTAACTTTCTATAGGATATAGTCATAGCCTATTTGGCTATGTGAGAAAGTGAGTATCTTTATTTGGATTTAAGGTTTTATCTTCATTAAAACCTATGTTATGTTTTATCCACTCTCTTACTGATGATTTCAATGTCTAACAAATCCAAAGCATGTAAAACTCTGAAATTCATATGCATAGGCCTACTCGTATCAGCTTTAGGTCTAATAGGTATAAAAGGCCATTAGTCTCTCCTTATTAAAATGAGACTTTTATCACTTAATAACACTTATTACACCTTATTTCTTCCTTCCCACTCTAATACCTATATATATCCTTCACTTGTGTAATTAGGTATGTATTTACTTAGTTTAGGCCTAAAATTGCTAAACTATCAAGACCCTTATTTCATTTAATGAGTTAAAGAGTCAAGGGAGGCTGGGGACTTTGAGTCACAATTCAAAAATTCTCCTTACCTATTTTTTCTTTCTTCACCAATCACGTTCCATTATATTTCACCTTTTAACCCAAGACCCTTCCTATAGGTGACGACCCTACCTTTTGACTATGAGAGAAGTAAGAAGTGAATCTTATTTTGAAATGAGTTATCCACCTAGCTCATCACACCTCTTAATTATGTTATGTGGTTTCTAAATAATTTAATTTAACACACCATAAATTCTCTTTGAAGTCTCTCTTGAGCTTAACCTGCCTTTTGTCTATAGTCAGGCCTCTAGGTGGTATTAATGGGTTTGTTGACTTTGAGGGTGTCTAATTTGGGAGGTGACCTAGTATTTCCTTAACTCTTGACTACCACCAATAGTATTATGATTTTTCATTTTTAATTTTGACCTTTTCAATCTATTTAAGCCTAAAAAATACATTAGTGTCTTCAACCTTGTAGTCACAGCTAATGTGTGCTCTAAGGGAGTCTTGACCATGTAGGCCATCTCAGTTGGGTTGATGGTGTTGGTCCATATCTGCCTCTATTCAAATAATCTCCCATGAGTTGGTCCATATCTGCCTCTATTCAAATAATCTCCCATGATTCGTAATTTTTCTTAGGACCCTTGATTTATTTTCATTATCTTCAATACTCTATTTCATTAGTCAACACTCCATCTAAGTATCTAGTCTACATACAAGCTTATAGGTGGTATTGTGAGGGTTTAATTTTCAAAGATTAAAATTAAGAATGTGATTGGTCATAGGCAATTAAGGGGATTTGAAGGTAATATAAAAAATATTGATTATGACATGAATGATATTATGTATATTTTTTCCTGACTTGATAGTCCTTTATAGCCACTATAGTGATACATTATTTATTCTTGTCAGGGGCTCACAAAATACACCTATGACAGTCACCTTGGAACATGACTTGAATGGGATGATTAGCCTAATTGTGGATTAGATTATTGCTTAAGTGAGGTAGACAATACTTAAATTTACTCAAGATATCCATGAACAATTCCAAAATACCATAAAACACCTCCACTTTATGCATCAATATTCTATAAAATGAGAAACCTATCTTTAGTCTATATATGGATAGGACATGAACATTTTTTTATTCCTAAACCCACACAAGTGTCAACTATAGGTTAGTGGTATCATGGAAGGATGTTGAGGACCTATAAAACACACATCAAGGAAAAAAAATAAAAACACTTCAAAGATGCACCAAAACTGTTACACATCTTATCCCTTGCATAGATAAAAGATGCCATTTGAGTGCCTACATTATTATAATTTGTAATAGAGTATGGGACATGAACCTACAAACAAATACCATGAATAAGAAGGTAAATAAACCCCTTCCTTTTCCCAAAGTCTTAGCTCCCCATTTTTTCTCTCCTATTTGGATTGAGGAAAAACTTGAGGGCTTGTCCAAGCTACCAAAGGGCTAAGTGGAGAGAGAGGAATGGTTTTGGATTATTTTTTCATCTTTTATACTTTAAATTATTCTAGGACATATGGCATCAACCCACTTGTAATATATTCCCCCCTCTATGTGGACCTGATTGTACAAATCCATAGAACCTTAAAATCACCTATAAATACCTTCCTTTCCTAAAATTTTCCATGTTTCTAACCCTAACATGCCATAAGAGGGAAGACAAAGTGAAAACATAAGTTAAAAAATCATTTGAAATTATGAGGTATGGTAGGGGAGTTGAAAAGAAACACTTTTCCCATGTGTAGGACCCATTTAATGAGTGGGAAGGTGGATTTGACTACAAGATATACTTTTTATGATATAAAATATCTAGTCATGAATATATATGATAATGGGACATTTAAATACCTTTATAAACAATGAAACACTTGAAATATTACCCTTTCTAAATATTTTATTGTGTATTTGACCAATTTGGGTTGTTTGAAGGGTGACTGATGACTTTAGGGGGATTATGAAGGCTTGAAACTAGTTGAATTAACAAGCCATGATCAATGACATTGAATACATCATTAGACCTTCATACTATGACTTTGAACAAGGTTTGAATCCTGTACATCATTCTACCAAAGGTCTCTCTTCAATAAATGGTATACAATAGGCATAAAACCATAAGAATGAGAAACCTTATTTTATCTAAATTAATTTAACTTTTGATAAAAATATCTTAATCATGTCAAATAGGTTTAAGACCACTTTGTGGACTTCAAAAGATGTTTTGACATTCATTCCCTTACTCAAGGATCATCATTAGGACCTAATACATCACCCAAGGGACCCAAGATAACCATGATATATATGATGATCTCTATAAGTTATCTATAACATAATATGAAATCTTAATCAATACTAAAAAGGTTAAAAATGAGAATGAGTAAGAAATCACCATACAGGAAGATCACCATGTGGAAGCTTGGGTGGGTTTCATGGAAATATTATGGTTTAAGTTTTGACATTTGGCTTGGGAGGCCAAATTGCCAACACTAGCCTATAAACAAATTTTTCCTCCTAGATCAAAGGGGAATCTTGTAAAATCTCTTTCTCCATGATATGAAGGATGGTATGAATAAATTTCTCTCTTAAACCTTGTTCTTGATGCCTTCATCTCCTTCATTTGTGACACTATTATTAACATGTTTTCAAATGACGTAATAGTAAGTGAAAACATGTCATGTATAGAGGTGAATTTGTCTTGTACTTCAATAATATTTTCTTGATGCTCCTAAATTGTAAATTTTTCCAATGATGATTCATCTAATCATGCTTCTTTTACCTTCATGGCATGATGAATTACATTACACTTTCTACCAGTTGTTGTAATCTTATCAAGCTCTTCAAGGATATTTCCCTAATCACTCCAATATTCATCATTATCCTTAATGGATACATATTTTTTAATATTCTTATGAACATGATATTCAATATGAAAAACAACATTGAAAAGCCTTTTAATGTCTTGAATGATTTCAATATGTTTTCGCTAATCACCTTGGTCCTGTTTCTTCTCAAGAACCATAGGGTTGCCTAGAATTCCAAGTCTTTTTATGCAGTCATGAGGTTTTAAGGCATCTTATTCAACTTCATCTTCTTATTCATTATGTAATTTATCAACATTAATTTTCTTTCTTTAAGAGTATTCAACTTCAAGGATGGTTATAACTTCACAATCTATGTACTTTGGAAGTTATCACATTGTCCTTCAAGAGGAAAGACATCTTCAAAAACATATTCAAACTAAACAAAAGGAGTTTTAGGCTCTTGAACGGCCTCAAAATCATCAAAAATTTACTTGAACTTTTTCCTTGAGTCATCTTGATCTATGTAGTTAGCAATAACTTTGTCTTTTATTCATTTTTTAAAACCAATCTCTTGATCATCTTTGAGAGTGTTAACAAAGTCAACTAATGTAATGTTTCCATCAAGAACCTTCTCTTTCATGTCTTGATCAAAATTTTCATGAGCACCTACAACCTCATTTAGATCGTCTCTTTCTTTACTCAATAATATTGATTTTTGTATGTATCCACTAAAGGGAATACCTATAGTGAACTCTTAATCATAAAAACTCCAGTTATCTTTTTCATCAATTACAACTATAGATTGATCCTCTTCACTTACTTCAAAAAGTATAAGTTATTCTTAAATTAGGGATATGTTGGAAAGGTGATGGATAGGTTCATGGGTTAGATAAGGATTATGAGGTTTGGTGGATGGATGGATCATGAATGGGTTTTGGAATAGAGGATTCTTTATGGATATCTTGAAAATGTGGAAATTTGGGTTGGGTAATGGAAGATACATCTTCTTCAACAAGAAATTCATTATCCTCATAACCTTCTTGATTATCTTCAATAGTTTCAAATTGATCTTCAACATCTTGATTTTCCTACATCTCTAGTCTGTCTATCTAATAATAGATACAATTTCTCACTTGGTATAGCTCCTCATTGATAACATATTAGGTTTCCTCTTCAACTAACATCCACATACTCATCAAATTTTGAACCAAATTTCTCATCCTCTATATGAGATTAATAGGGTTTACATCACATCATCTATCCCATATAATCATCACCTCTTCTTATTCTTGTAGATTTATAATGAGTGCCAACAAGGATATGGAAGGAGAAACATACCTTTGAGATGGAATTCAAGTAGGAGGGGAGAAATATGACTATTTAAAGTATTGGTAAGGATGTTTATGTGTGTAATGGGAATCATATGAGGAGAGTGTATGACAACCATAAGGATAATATGACTCATGATTAGGCTAATAGGAATGAAAATAAGGTTGATATGGATCATAGGGATGGTAAGAATCATGTTGAGGTTGGTAGGAAGGTACATCTTCTTCAACAAGATTTTCAGTTTCTTCATAGCCTTATAAATAGCCTTATTTATACTCTTATTTATAGGGATGCTCAATAACATCATGGTCATGTAGAGGAATAATAATATGATAATAGGGTTGATATTAATCATAAAGAGGGTACCAAGATTGATATGGCTATAGAGACACATAGTTGGGTTCATGATAAGGGTGATAAGGAGGTGTATAGTATAAGTTTTATTCATACCTAGACATTTCAACTTAATGAATAAAATTAAAATAGAAGATACTATCAAAAAAATTATAATAAGTACCTAGGCTATGAGAACTATTTGATTGCATCCAAAGTTTCCATTGGTATTTGTTGAATTTTTCCAAAAGCTAATAAGTAGGAGAACACACTAAGAATTCTTACACTCTTTTAGACCTTGGTCCCACCAAGCATGCCAGAGCTATTATCACTCAGTTTTTCACCTTTGGAATGGTAGTTTAAGATTTATTCAAATTGAGGGGAACGTGGGATTACCCCTGGGCCTATGGGTTTCCTATAGTAGGGGTAAACCTCTAGATTAAAGGGCTAACTCCCTAGATTTGTCTTGATTTCTCATCACCTATGTTACTAAATAGTTTGGATGAAAATAAAGAGAGAAAACATGAAATAAACCTATCCTAATGAGGTGATGCACTAAATATAAACTTATCAATTCCAACCAATGTCATTTAACTTAAAATAAGATCCTAACCTACACATTACACTAATGCAACTCTACCCTTTTACATGATTATTTCTCATAAAGGTTTTTGAAGCAAGCTTGAGCTAGGAAGACTAAACAAAAGGTCATGATATGATTATATTTAAGAGATAATTCACTAAAATCATAAAAATTTCATTTTACCACTTCAATAGACATGAAAAAAACTTTCAAAAGTGAATATGAATGTAAATCAGGATAACGTGTAAAGGAAGTGAATCTATCACTTTTCAAGATCAACTAGTTTAACATACACATTAAAATAGTCCAAGGAGAAAGTAAACCAAGTTGTTATTCATTTATAAGAGTATAAAAACAAGTATGTCTTCACCATAATAAGGAGGAGGGTACAAACATATATAATTAAGTCTCAATATATAGTACAAGTGAGAGAGAATAAGAGAAGGGCATAGGGGATAGAGAATAGATAAGTGTCTCATGAGCTAAAAATAAGAGAGGAGTTATGAAAAATACCTCAAAATGTCCTAAATTCCATGTGTATCTCATTTGAATATGATCCCTTTCTCCAAGTGGAATAAGAGTTGATATGATTGCTTGATACCTTAACTAACTCTTGAAAAATGCCCTTTGCCTTGGCATGTTGAGTGACAAGTGGTCTTATTAATGTTTATATAAAGTTATCTTACATATTTTATCAACTCTTGACACCTCTCAATTGAACCAATTAGGTTCTCCTTAACACATCACTTCCTTTTCTTGTGAGGTGTCTATAAGGCTCTTCATCTCCTTAGGCCAATCTTATATACAAGTGTTAAAACTTGAATTAATCTTATTCATCTTATCCTATCTTCATGTATGTCCCACTCAACTCATATTAAACATAAAAAATCCATTTTGAGGTTTAAAATTATCCTCAAGAATTTGTTCTCTACCAAATGGCCCAAATTAACCTCATTCCTTGTAGCCTTAAAATGATGCAAACCTCCTTGTGTATAGATTTTTATGAATGGCACTAATAATATTAGGCCATATTCTAGTACCTAGTATGGCCTTATAGCTTCTTATTAAATTTCAAGATCAAAAAGTGAGTGGAGCTATCCCTTTTTGTTGTTTCTCTCTCCTAACTAGACCTTAATTAGGTCTCCCCACCAAGAGATTGAAAAAAGACTCTACAATATTCCCACACATTCAAAACCACAAATAGACTTATGATATAGCTATATTACATCCTCCCCATTTTCCATGTCAATTTTTAAGTTCCAACAACTTGTAAAAACCTATTAAATAATATAAAATAATATTTTATGGCATATTCTTTACAATCTTGTACCTAAAAATGCAATCCAATAGCATAAGATGATGCTCAGGGGAGTCATGAACATTTTTTAAGTTTTTTTGATCCATCTAGAGGCATATAATTTCATTTCTCTCTCATCAGGTCCTTATAGCTCTCCTAAGTAGCCTGAACATGTTTCAAGTTATTAAGGATGATTAATAAATATTAGGGAATGAATCAACCAAAAAATTCCATAAAATGCAAGTATAATAATATGGATAACTTCCTCTTTGATCCCAAGGTCCCATGTAACTCCTATGTTATGTAATGAGTAATGAAAGATAGCCTCTTGGGTTAGTAGTCGGCATTATGTAAGGGTTGAGAGGAAATTGAGGTCTATGAGAGGCTTCTTGAGTTGTATTGGGTTTGAAAAGACCTCCATAGGTCCATGACATCTACCTCTACTCATTCCATTATCTATCGTCACCATCTTATTTAATAGGTCTCTAACCAACTCATTAGTTCAAGCTTAGGGTTTTTAAGCCAATTTACCTAACATACCCTAACTACTTGTACTTACCTCTTCTCTAATTTTTAGGGTCTAATATCTCATGAAATGTTTGTGAATATTCTTCACCATCTCTTGAGGGTATCAAGTTCTCAATTTTACCTCACTTTGTCACTTCTTAGGATTGATTTCATGTAATCAGGCCTGTGTAGGGTCTAAATAGAACTTGGTGGCAATGTTAACATTTATTGATAGGTATAAGGGTTATTATAGTTATTCATAATCATGGATTCATCATTTATGATTTTATACAGACTTAAAAAACCCTTCAAATAAGCAACTTTACTTAGCAATTTAGGACTTTGTGTAGCTATATGACTAGCTAAATATGTAGGGTTTTAATTACCCTATTTGGTCACCTCTTTTACTCTTTTATTAGAACATATTTTACCTTAATGACTTGATAACTTTATTTCTCCTTATAAACTACCATCTTCTCATTTACCACTATCTCAAGTTTTGGAATATCCTCGATCACTTAAGTAGACGTATAGGTGACCATCTAGCTATAGGTATTATTTTAAAATTGGTTTGTAAACTAGATGTTTTAAGAGTCATGATTTTAACATTGAAAATATCAAACTCTTGTCATGATATTGATTATATGATTATCTTCTTCAAAACCTTGAACTCTATACTTCTATCAACATTATTATCTCAAGATAGTCTTCCCAACTGGTTGGTTGTAGGTGACTATGAGGTATCTTGAGCCCATTTTGAAGATCTTATAAATATTTCATTTCCAATAAGTATGCACCCTATGAATCTATATTTTCATTATTTATGTATTATACACTTTTCAAGTCCCTAAAACTTTAGATCTTATCAATATTATTATCTAAGGCCAATTCTATCAATTGGTTGTAGGTAATTGTGTAAGCTCTCTAAGTGAATATTTTGAGTTGGTATTTATCACTACACCATGATATCTTATAGTTTCCAAAACTATTTTAATGCATTTTTTAATACATTTCCAAATGGAGTATCTCTAATATATTCTACCAGACCTTTGCTTTAAATGTTTCTACATATAGTCTTATAGGTTTGTCTTACTAGTTAGCTTAGTCCTAAACTCTTTAAATTTAGGTTCTTGGATACCTTAACTAGTTCATGACCCTTTCATATTGAAACCATCATCATTATTCATGCCTAAATAACCAACTTAGAGTATTGACACCATGGATTTTTTTTTGGATTTACAAACCTATAGGCCTAAGAAGATGAGGATTGCAACCTATGTTTGGAGCTTTAAAAAGTGAAAAAGTGACAGTTAGGAATATAATGTCATGATTTCATACATTAAAAATTTATACTATAAAAAATAACTCTTGATATCCTTTGAAATGCATATTCAAACCACTTAAATCTCCCTGTTATGCAAGCACACAAGAATAGAGTCCACAAGGTGACTAATGATGTGACTATTTAAAACTTACACAGAATGTTTGATTGATCAAAATGACATTGATGGATTGAGATGATATTATATGATAAATAAGGAATACTTATATGCATTGCACCATTTTTATAACTTTGAAACATATAAAAATAGAAAGTTACTTGTAAACTATGCACAAGAGTCCCTTCTTTACCAAAAGACCATCCACACATGCCAACATGGTGAATGAAATTATACAATGAATATACATATCTATGATAACTCACTCTAATTAGTTTCAATCATCCAAATATTTCACATTTGTTTTGGAGTTACACAAAACTTAGCTTATGGGGATTTGAGTCTTCAAAAATCTATATATCTTCTTAGCAATTATTAATAAAGGTAAGGACATCAATGAAATGAAAATGTCACAAATTATAATCCCATTTAGTCAAAAAAATTGAATAAAATATTAGCCTCCAACTCAACCTATCTTGCCTATGCCATGTAGTTTAATTTGGCCTTCAAGATACTATGAATGGAGTGATATATGAGAGATGGTTTTCTACAAATTTGAGAGTTAAAACTTATTAACATTCCTATTTATGACCTTTTAAATCTCAAAGGACATTCTTAAACTCTTTTCACCTTCAAGTGACTTTAACAAGTTAGTATAAGTCATTTAACTCTTTAAGATGGCATTAAAACTTAGGATTCTAACCTTGTTTTGACCTCCTAACATGTTTGGTCGTTTTGTAACTTTTCCAAGGTCCATAAAAGGTGTGTGTTATGGATTTATATCTTGGAGGACTTTGAAACACATAAATGTTAGCCAAAAATCACCTTTTCACTCATTTTTACCACCTTCAAGTTGGTAAATAAACCTTGTACATTCCAAAAATTCATGAAATGTTATTATAAGATGATTAAATCATAAAATTACCTTGATAAAATCCTAATAACCTATGATATCACTTGACCAAATCTTATCTCTCCATGACATGCTTAGACAACTATGTGACCAAAATAAGACATTACCTTAACTTTTCCAAAATAACATTAAACAATGATAATAAGGTTTAATGAAGACTTTTAGGCACTATATTAGGCATGAAAATAACACATGAAAACCCTATAAAAGTTTCAATAAAGAGGGGGTGATGAATTTTTACTTGAGGTTAAAATTTTGTCAATAGGAATATCATTGCATTGGATACCAACCCCTGGTGGTAATCCATATGATTACATCAATGATACTTCAAGGATTTAAGAATAAATATCTTATAATATTGAAATATGTTACATCTATATCTTTTACTAGGACATCACCTTTACTCACCTCTTCAATAACACTATTGTTTTGACCATTGACCTAAAACATCATAAACTCATTAATTGGGACCAAACAGATAATGTACCACTTAACTTTATTTCAAAATAATGAAGTGATTGCAGAGTTTATGGGCCATAGAGGCAAAAATACATTAAAAAATAATAATAATGGTTTTGAGATCAATCTTAATACAATATCATACTTCAGGGTACATGAAGGGTTTCTTAGTCATCAAATGTGTGTGTGTGTGTGTGTGAAAAATCAAATCCCCCTAGTGGAAACCTATCTAAGGCATTATTAGATGAATAAAATAAATCACAATAAAATCAATATAAGCCTATCGGGAACTTTTTTCAAGTCACCAATTAATGAGGAACTCACTTTACCCCTATAATGACAAAGTTATAGGATGAATCCAAATCATTTATATAAGACACCACTAATGTCAATATTGGGACATACAAAAATGCTAAAATCATCAATATTACAAAAAATCTTATTTATAAATAGAAATAAGTCCTTAGGATTATTATCAAATATTTTTTAGACATTATTCCTTGGTCCTATGCTAACATGTTGGGATTAGACACAACTCTTGTGATGCATCATTTAGTTTTTCATAAAGATGCAAAACTTATCAAACAAAATCCTATAAAAATGCATCCTAAGGTGGCCATTTTTGTCAAGGAATAATTTAAAAAATTATTGGATGTTCATTTCATAATACCAATAGATTATTCAAAATGGATATCCAACATTTTTCCATTCTATAAAAAGCCAATAAGAATCCCATTGGGCACTAATTTTCAAGAAATTAATAAGTCATTCCCAAAGGATAACTTCCTTTTATCTAATATTGACATTATATTTTATTTAACACCAAGACATGAAATGTTTTCTCTCATGGATGGTTTTTTCATGTTGCAATCAAATTAAAATCAACCCTCATGGTAAACATAACATATAATTTATCACATCACGGGGAACCTTTTATTACTAGTTCATGTCATTTGGCCTAAAACTTTAGGGGTGAAACATATAAAAGAGAATTCATTTTCATTTTCCATGACATGATTGATGACATTGTTAAATACTAAATGGATGATATATTAGATAAGTCTAAAATTAGAATATAACAACTATTAATATTTTGTATAATATTTTAAAAACTATTGGAGTCTAAAGTTTGATTAAATCCCCAAAAGTGAATCTTTGGAATTAATAAAAATATTATGATTTATAGTTTTTAGAAACTATAATTAAGTTGATCTTGAACATATAAATTACATAATAAAAAAACTCCTTCTATAAAATTTAATAAATCACGTAGTTTACAATGAAGTATTCATGACATCGAGAGATTAATCTTCTAACTTGTTGAAAATTTTTAATCATTTAGACATATTTTGAAAAAGGATACTATCTTCCATTGAAATAAAGGATATCAACAAACATTTGAAAAATTCAATCAATATATTTCAAATCCACTAGTACTAATGCCACCTACTCTAGGAACACCTTTGTTACTCTACATATCAATAAATAAGTATGCCTTGGGAGTCCCCCTTGCTCAACATGATGATTAGAACACAAAATTATTTGTATACTAAATAATAAATTTTGTAACCTTTCAACTTAAGTACACTACAATAAAAAAAATTCTAGTTATTGTCTTTTCTTCTCAAAAGATATGACACTACATGTTCACAAATAAAACAAAAAACATTACCAAAGTAGATACACTCAAATATATATGTAGATGATATTGATGGATTATATATCACCTCAGTATTTTACACTTCAAAAACTCATTCCTTGGATGTTCCTCTTAGTTCTATACCTTTCCCACTTCTTCAAGTCTCACATCTACTCTACATTTTACCCCTTGACCTATATCTCTTATTCTAAATTTCTTATGTTGATGACCCAAGCTATCTATCTTGCCTATAATGATTAAAATTTACTTATCTACTATCTGTGCATGTTTGGAACCTATACCTACTTTTCTACTCCCTAGACAATAATGCCTAGGCTAAAAATTAACATTGATGTTAGTGTCCTGACTTGACACATATGTCCAGTGCCCTAGATTCATCCAATTTACAAATGAAATTTATCTTAATGGTTAGTGTAAGTTCTTTAATGTGAATTATTACTCAAAAGGGATTGATATAAACACAATATCAACCCTCATTCATTCCAAACCTACAAGACCCATTCTTACTAAAGAACATTCAAATAACATTGAATTGAACAAATATTTCATATTTCCATACCAATCATAGGTACAACATATCTACATGGTTTAAGTATTAAATAAGTAGCTCAAGACCCTGATTTTCCAAGTTACAAGCTAGGTCATTGTTGTACTAGATTTTCACATATTACATGATTCACACATAAGCCAATGCATAGGGGATAAGTACATGAGTATAAGACCCTCTTATGTAATATTGAATATGTAGGTAGCACCCACTGATAGTGGTCTCTTTAGGGTCAGCTCAAAACCATGTGCCCAATAACCCCATTTTTCCAAGGTCGCAATGAAGATAGAGAACTATGCTTTTTTCATTTCACAAGGAGTGATAGTCCATGACCTAAATATGAATGTGCTAAAGTGAAGATGAAGATAGATCCAAAATAATCTTAGTGGTTTCATCCCTTTTTATTATATATTATATATAAGACACTTGCATTGAACCCAAGATAGTATATTCAACACAATGGTCTTAGATTAATGTTAAGAGCTTCAAAAGCATCAGATCCAAAATCTGATGATTTCCAAAAATGTCTTCTAGCCTACTTATTTATTGTTTCAAATCTAGTACTTTGTCAGCATTATAATCAACTAAGTATATTACTTCTTTGTCATTTTCATGCATATTTTAATTGTACTTTCCATACTTATACTCTTTTAGTTTAATGAATTCAACATATGCCTATATCTGAGTTTAGCATCTAATTGGCCTGCTTTAGATTTGATTATCACCCTTGTGCCATTCCATTTTTATATAACCCTTTAATAAAATATAGGGATAAGAATAAGATCACCTACATCATTTTAGGATTAAACATTTGGTAAACCTACTTTGAATACCAAACCCTAGGTCACTTATGGTTTTTTTATTTTTATATCACTACTCCTTAATTTCTATAATTTTACAATCATGGTTTCCATGGATATATTTTTTAATATTTCTTCGTACAATACCTTATATTGGTTATTAATTTTTATATCTCATGCCTGATTAAATCCATTTGATCTATAAGGGATTTAAAACATGCATTCTTTCATATTCCTTCTTGTTCTAATGTTTACAATGAACTTTCACCTATCACTAGAAATTGACAAAGGGAGTGACTAAAATAATAATCCTCACTAAGACATATTTTATCCCAATCCAATAATAATACTTCCAAAACCTTGCTAGTGGATTTGTTACATAACTCATCCCATTACAAAGATGTTCTTTTAGATGCATTAAGTATGGCCCTGCTTCCTTGTAATGTTGAACCACCATATGTTATCTCTATCTTAAATTCCATAAAATGGATTGAGCATAATATATATTTTGGAAAGGATGATTTACACCTCAAAACCTTATAAATAGGTGTTTATTGCTCTATATCTAGGTGTATATTTTCAACAAAATGGTAAAATGAGTTTTCATGGATAATGATTCAAGACTCAACATTTGAAAAATATAATTTCTCTCTATAATGGGCATCAAACCATCATATTTAAAACCATATAATATGAATATCAATGGATTTTATAATATGTCATGATGAGTATTGGGACAAATAACATTGAATATTACCATAGGTGCCCATACATTACCCACTTTGTGTCAAGTTATGCCTAATTATTAGAACTAAAACATTCTTTTTGGATAACCTTAGATACAAAAGATGTATGTAATTTCCTCCATGTTCTACATGTGCTTAAAATTTAGTCATAAAATATTCATTAACACATTTCTGATGGAAACTAATCCCATCAAACATTATGCAATGTTCGAACCACCCATTAATTTTACACCACAATCTTATAAACCAGATGTTGTTTCTTGAAGTTTACTCAAATATGGGTAAAAGGGACAAGGGTTAGGTAAAAAATATAAAGGAATAGATCAACCCATTTCTCTTATAAATAATACAAATTGACAAAGTTTGGGAGACAAAGCTACCAAACATAAATATATCTCTTCAAGTAAATTTTTTTTCCAAAATTCCAAAATGGAATGTATAAATTTTTAAAAAATTGAGATCCAAGTGGTCAACCATCATTTAATCAATGAGGTTTCTTCCATATAAATTTAACAATGGACGAGTTTTTTAATGATGAATCATTTCTAGAGTACTTAGGGGCATATGAGGATCTACTTTACTTTTATCATAAGAATAGATTTCCCCATGATTCCACCACTCATGATTACATTGGTGAGAATGATAATATAGGTATCTAACATGATGCATCAAATATTATTCCTACTTCACTATTTATTACATAGAAATCTAATCTATTAAGTGAATAAATAGTCAAAAAAAAAATTGGAATAGATAAGGACCTTGGGCCATCTTTTCTTGATGAAATGATGCTAGAGGATGAAATAAAAATTATCAATAGGTCCTTCATGATTTTTATAAACTCTTTTATTTGTATTATTTAGATATGCCTAGGATTGATCCATTAGTGGCAATGAATAACATATTATTATACCTAAATGTATAATTGATAAAATAAAAAATACAAAAAATGCATCCTAAAGTGGCATTGTTGGTAAAAGATGAAATTAAAAATTATATTAGATGTTGGATTTATAATATCCATTTCACTTACTGAATGGGTGTCCAACATTGTCCTTGTTAAAAAACCAAATGGTGAAATTCATTGTTTCACTAGTTACCATGATTTAAGCAAGGTTTTCCCTAAATATGGCATCCCTTTACCTAACATCAACATGATTATGGATTTTACAACTATATATGAGATGTTTTCATTTATGGGTGGTTTTTTAGGATATAACCAAATAAAAATTAACCCTATAGATCAATAAAAGACCACATTTACCAATACTTGGAGGATAATTTATTACACATTCATTCCTTTTGTATTTAAAAACATGGGAGCCACATATCAAAGGGACATGACTCATATATTTCATGATTTCATACACAAAATTGTTGAATATTATGTTGATGATTTAGTTGAAAAATCCAAACATCACCAATATAATGTTATTGATTTACAAAAATATATTTGAGTGTCCATGCAAGTTTAATGTTTGATTAAATCCAAAAAAGTGTGTTTTTAGGGTATCTTTGAGGAAATTTTTAAGATACATTATTTCTTAGCAAGGCATTGCGGTTTATCTAAAAAAAGTAAAATCTATAATATAAATTCCATCACCAACCAATTGAAAGTAGTTTCAATGTTTATAAGGTTTATTTTAGGCTATTCAACATTTTATTACCTAGTTAGCTAGTAAAATAATCCATTTCACCCATTTGTTAAATAAGATAAAAAAGTCATATGGGTTGATGCATGTCAAAAATGTTATGATACAATGAAAGCATATTTATCAAATCCACTAGTACTTCTACCTCTTATTCCACATAAACCATTACTAATTTACATATCAACCACCCATGAGGTTCTAGGGAACTTACTAAAATAATTTGTTGATAATCACAAACAACATGCAATCTATTGTATCAGTTTCTAGTTGGTTTATTATGAATGCAAATATAAAGCAAAGGAAAAAGTATGTCTATCCTTGGTTGTGCTACTTAGAAACTATGACACTCTTTTCTAAATAATGAGGTTCACATCATAATTAAAGAAGATCCCATTGAAGTTTATTATGATTAAAACACACCTAACTAGCTTTATATAAAAATGGGTGATGCAACTTATAGAGTTTGATATAAAATGTGTAGCCAAAAATTCATTAAAAGGACAAGTCATAGTCAACCAATTAGTAGTGTTTCCTTTACCAAATTATTTTTTTCTCACCAAAGATTATGAGGATGAGTTATAATCATATAATATATATTCTAATCCATCGGTAATGTTCTTTGATGCATCAAAATTTAGAATAAGGGAGGGTGATGGTATTGTATTTTTTACCCTCAAAGGTGAATACATGTCTTTCTATTATAAATTAGATTTTTCTTGCTCTACAAATGTATCTTAATATGAGGCTTTGATCATCAAATTATCCATATCATATAAGCTTGATATAAGAGACATCCAAGTTTTTGGCAATTCCTAGTTGGTTGTAAATTAAGTTACTAATCATTACCAAAATAAATAAGAAAATCTTCTACCATATAAAGAAATGGTAGATAAACTTAGATAGACATTCGACACATTTTATATCAATGGTATTCCATGTAAATATAATCACCATGAAGATATTATGGCAAGTGATACAACTTTGATGACTTTTGATGATGATCCTATAAACTTTAAAGTATGATAGCTATAAAATATTTCCATTTCTTATGATCAAATAAATGTCCTAGTTGTTATTGTTGTTACACATAGTACTATAAACACATAATCATATATAGATATTTATAATTTTATTTATTGATCCTATATAGGAGACCATTTTGAATGAAATTATAAAAGGAAATTAAAATGTGAAGTAATTATTAAAAATGATTTGTTTAATTGAGATTTTGAAGGATAATTAATCTGATGCTTAAGAAAATATGAGGCCCACACTAGAATTTTGGAAATGAATGATAAAAAGTATGATGGGAAATTGAATGGATGTGACATGTCTCAAAAACTATTATGTAAATGTTATTATTGGCCTACAATGGAACAATAATGTATCAAACATTCGAACCTATGTTTACAATGTCAAATATATAGTAATTTGAGTCATGCACCATTACATGAGTTAGATCTAATAATTTCACCATAAAATTTTTCTTTACATGGATTTGAATTAATAGGAAAGGTAAATATGGTATTCACCAATGTAAATAAATCTATCATTACATCTATAAAAAAGTTTACAAAATGAGTGGAAGTAATTTTACTTGAATTTACCATATGGGATGGCATATGCAAGTTTCTAATGATCAATATTATTTTTCATTTTGGCATACCTTCAAATATTGTTTTTGATCATGGAAAACCATGTAAAAATAAAATTTTAAAATTATTTCATATTAAATACAATATGAACAATAATTTTTATACACCTTATTACCCATAGTGAAATGGCCAAGTAGAAGCAACCAATAAAACAATTGTAAAAATAATTGGCAAAATTTTTGAATGATATAACATTGATTGGTACCAATAGATGGTATATGCTCTATGGGAATACCAAACTAGTGTATATACACATACTCATGCCATACCTTAATCTTTATTCTATGGTATAAAGGTCTTACTACCAATTTAACTTGAGATACATTCTTTATGTGTTTTTATAAAACACATAATCAAAAATAATGAAAACAATGAAAAAAGATTACATTAGTTATAGTAGTTGAGTGCCAAATGCACATAAGTTTATGATTACTTACATTTTCACCATGATCATTTAAAATGAGCATATAAAAAAATGTTTGTCCATGAAAATTTGATTTGGGTAACTCAGTACTAAAATAAAATCAAAATAATGACAATGCAAAAAAAGACAAAAGGTGAAAGTTCAAATTGGTTGGGACCATTTATAGTTGAATAAAATGTGGTAAAAAGTGTATACCACCTTGATACACTTTAAGGAAATCCTTTAAAAATACAAATGAACATTATGTAATTTCATAAGTATATTCTATAAAAGATATTCTAAAAATATGAAAAAAATAAAAAACATTCAAAATTTCAAAAAGACTACAACACCTACATGTTCTATAAGTTCCTTGGTTTATACACATAATATTTTCAACCTTTATTAATTACTGATGCTTTCTCTCTTATAGGAATCCATTGAGTCTCAATCTATTTGGGTGCATACCTTAAGGGGTGCAACGAGAAAGAGGTGGGTAGACCATTGGTGCTTTTTAGGATTGTCATCCCTATGCTACCACTTGCTATCTACATAACCATATCTTAGAAACACTCCCCTAAGCTTTGCCTCCTCTTTCTCACCCTCCTCTAGTCATTTTCCACCTTCATTATCCCATCCTAGGCTTAAAACCCTTTCCAAAGGATTTACATTACACAGTTGGCCCCATCGATCTTATACTCTAATTGATAAAACTCATTTAGGGTTTGACCAAGACCTAATTTATTTTTATCCAAAATGATATAGAGTCGATTAGGTCAATCCTATCAGCCAATTTTCAAAAAGGTTTAGGGTTAGATTCAACTATATATGTACATTCATTTCACCATTCTTAGAGAGATAACAAGAGTTCATTATTAATTTTTTCTTCTTTGTAATTTTCTCTTTTACCATTATACTTGAGGATTTATACCTTAGGGTTTTTAATTGGAAAATAATCTTATCTCGTGGAAAAATCTTGGATGATTTGGCCTTTCTTAGTGATCCTTACAAACCAAAACAACCTCTTGTGAATCATCTTTGGTCAAGGGAGGTATTGAGTCTTGATGAGTTCATCTTAAATGTAAGTATCTATAACTTTAATCCTATAATTTAATAGATTAATTTAGCATAAGTAATGGCTTTTTTATATATTTCTCTCTCCATGTATTTGGGTTTTACCTAGACATAGTTAAGTTATGAATCTCTTATGCATGTTTTCTTTTATGTTCACTAACACCTACTTTGTGCCATAATCTTTGGTGAGCACTAGAATAGTTTTTAATTTTTATTTACATATACATATATGAATATGAAAATATAGGACCTAGATAGGGTTATTTCATGGTGTTACTTAATGAGAGGCCTTATAACCCTCTCTAATTATGTTATTATCATAAGAGATCCCTTAGTTAGGTCTAGTAGATCCATCTTGGTCATGATCCTAGATATATAATGTATCAACAATCATAAGTGTAAGTAGGATTTATCTTTTCCATGCTGGGATTGATTTATAGATCAATTTTATTTCTCTTTACATACATTGTGGCGATCTTGACATGAATCTAAGTCTTGCAAATTTTCTTTCACAACATCATTTTTATCATATTATATTTTTCTATATTTATAGTACTATATCAAACTAGTCAGTATAGTTATAACTTTTTGTGAGCATGTTTAATGCATAGTCACTTTAAAATAGCTATGTTCTACTTTTGAATATCTTCACCAAATATAGGTTACTATATCAATCAACTCAACATAATATTCTTCTTTAGCTCTAGATTCATATGCATAGTCAAACTAGTCGACTCTATCTGCTATTTTATTTTATCAACATAGTTTTACAAGTCAACTATGTTCACCATTTCTCTTTTATCACACATGGTTTTTCAAACTACATTGATCTGGTTGACTTAATTAACAAATTTTTGAATTATCACATCATAAAAAATTTCATCCTAAAACATCTTGAATCACATCAAGGCTCCTTTCTTTATCTCTATATTATTTTAGTTCTTCTTTGAGTACTATTTTTCACAAGTTTGTAGTATAAAATTGTAGCCTTACAACTAATTGGGTCGACCCATTTGACATAGTTCTATAGTATATATCCTATCTAGAATAAATAGTCAACCTATTCAATTAAGTTCTTATAGACCTTGGTTCTACAGAATAATAACGACCCAATCGACTCTATTTTTTATTATTTTCATATAATATCAACTGAACCAACTCTGTATTGCTCACAATCAAATAAATTAACCTATATTTCCTAGTAATTAATTCACCTTTCCATTTTAGTTATTTTCATGCTAAATCATATAGATTAAATAGGTGGTTTTTTAAATTACCATTTTAGTTAAACTATTTTTATTTTTTCACACACTAAAATATCACTTTACATTTAAAAAGAATTAAATATTTTTCTTCCCAAGTTCTATCTACTTAGATTTCATCACCAAGGGGGAAGCTGACTTGGTTTTTAGACCAAGTATAAATACATGGTTGATGGTTTATATTGATAAATCACCTGATACCCTTATCATTGTAGGATTTTGAAGTGAGGGGTAAGACCTAATACCAATCCAGTACCATCACTAATATAGATCCCTTTCAGTGTAAACATCCTAAAACCAATTTATAGATTACTTTTTAGTTCCTTATTTCAGCCAACTTTCATATCACATTAAAATCAAACTTTATTATAATATAAAAATACTTAGGATTAACAACTAGTTAGCATTTAATTTTTAGTTATCATTTGTTCATTAATAATTATATGTTGTATTGTAAAACTTGCATTAGCTAGCATTAGTGCAAGGTTTGTGTTGTGTGTTATAATTAGATAAGTCATATTGATTTAATTACTTGTGTGCTTGATTTCATTTTTACTTCAAATCATCTTGTAATTTTTTTCCCTATTTTATAAAACTATTTTTTTGGTTGATACAATCTCTTCCAAACTATTTAGCCTTCTTGTTCAATAATACAAAATTGAATTACATGATTATGTATCCATATCTTCCTAATTAGTTGTATATTTAATAGTACATATTCAGATTACACAAATTTATATCCTTATCTTCCTATTCAATAGTACATAGTCAACTTGAAAAACTGTGTATCTTCATCCCTTTGTTTTATGAATATTTATTTTATAGAACACTATCAACCTAGTTGACTTTATACTTGTTATCTATTTTTTTCTTTGTCTAGTAGACTTTGTCCCTATTTTTCACTCTTATTTCCTAATCTCATATTCTTTCACCAAGCATCATGAAATCACCTATCAAAATCTTATTGGACAAGATAAAGTCTTATAAACACTATATGGGGTGTTATTTCCTTCCTTTCTTTACTTCCTAGGAGGATCCTTACTCTTGGATTACTTTTTCTCCTCCCTCATCTTTAGATTGTAGCATGGTTCAAATCACTCCACAAGATGAGATTGGTGGATTAGATCCTTTTCATACCTATCAAGACAATTCCCATCTTCAAACATCTCACCATAATGTGGGGGAAATTGACACAAGTCTATCCAATAACCCTATAGGAAAACCTAACAACCTTGCCCTTAATACTAATTTGGAGAGTCATCCAAAAAACACCAATCCACCAATTGATACTATTCATATTCTTGCATAGATTATGCAATAAATAAAAATAATGAAAACATATAACACTTCCCAAATGATGCAACTATAACATCATTTGATCAACACGGCTAATCAACCTGCCATTATTCTTCCTCAAACAATCAAAATTTTATTCCTACACCTCTTAGAGGTGACATGGGGAATGTCATCCCCCAACCTATCATGAATAATAAGATGCTCCAACACATCTAAAATGATCAAGTAGCCTCTTCATTATTTCTATTGATATTGGTAATATATCTCTAACCATTAAATATGATGGGACTCAAGACCCTACATCTTTTCTTAATAAATTTGATAATATTTATAAGGAGTGGATCCAAAATAATACTTTTTCCACAACTAAACTCTTAGTTCAAACTCTCACTAGTGATGTATTGGAATGGTATAATAAACTTCCCCAACATTTCATATAAAAACTAGAGGATTTATTCAATCCTTTAGTTAAAGAGTTTCAATCCTCTTCATTTTTTCTATTGATATTGGTAATATATCTCCAACTATTAAATATGATGGGACTCAAGACCTTACATCTTTTCTTAAGAAATTTGACAATATTTATAAGGAGTGGATCTAGAATAATAATTTTTACACAACTAAAATCTTAATTTAAACTCTCACTAGTAATGTGCTAGAATGGTACAATAAACTTACCTAACATTCCATCTAAAAACTAGAGGATCTAGTCAATCCTTTAGTTAAAGAGTTTCAACATGATGATCTTCCTAAAAATTACCTTAGACATTTCATCAATGCTAAGAAATATCCCACTAGATTAGCTCATGATTTTATCAAATGATGGAGATACCTAACTCATAACGCTGATCATAACATGACTGATGATAATTTGTTTAAACTCTTTATAACCACATTAATTCTTTCTCTTCAATATAAGGTTCTAGCTTTTGATTATCAAACACTTAATGAATATCTTAAATAAACCAAGTATTAAAACTTATTAATGAAATATTTTAAACCTAATACCAAACTCATTAAAGTATATTTTCAACATTCAACTAATAAAATAACTAGCAATCCTCCTCAACCCAAACTAGGAGTTACCATAACCAAACATCCTCAATCTTCTCATACAATATTAACTATGAAACAAATGAAATAACTTTTAGCACTATCTAAACCATTCACTTATCCCAATAATCCTCCCAAAGGGTATGACCCTAATCAATTTTTATTGGTTTGACACTAACATCAGTCACTCCCATGAAACATGTAGAGGGCTTAAAAAATTTGTTGTCTCCTATATGCTTGGTGATTCCTTCAATCACATAGCCATGATTCCACTCCATCATCAAGATTACTTTAACCCTTCTCAAAAATTATAAGCTCCCAAATAATCTTATTCTAATAACCAAAAATGTTTCTCCACATCTAACGCTCAACAAGGCAACAAGGATATTTATGGCATTGACATCGATTTTGATCAATATTACAATAATTATCAATATGTTAATGTAGATAAGGTTATTTATCATCGTAAACCATCTCACAAAGATCTTATCATCAAAACTAAGAAACCATATTTAGAATAATAACTCCTCAGATACACTACAACTACTCACCTAGCTTTTGAAACTAATGAGGAACCATCTCTTCCTTCAAAAATCCCAACCACTTATCTTCTTCCTAAAACTATTTTACCTTCTAAGCCTCACATTGGTTCTTTTTCCAAAACCCATCAGACCTTCTTAGAAGAACTCAACTTCATGCTTTGAAAAATTCCTCTTATGAAATTAGTTTCTACCTCTCTTTATCATGATAAATTCCTCATGCAAAAACTTCAATAAATTGAAGATCCATCTTCTTTAGATGAAGAACCACTATATTATGAGACTTAACCCAATGAAGTGAATAACATTAAATCCATTTTTAATTCTTCTAAAGCCTCCATAGAGTTCCTTAAATAAGACATGATCAATGATTACATCCTCTTTCAAGCTGATGATCCACCCTTATTCATCAAAATATCCATTAATACCACCCTCATTCACAATGTATTAGTAGATGAATGGTTTGGTATTAATGTGAAATCTCTATCACTCATCCAACAATCTAGCTATAATAAATATCATTTTAAACAAACTCACTTAACATGTCATGGATTTGACAAAACTAATCAAAATCCACTTGGTTATATTTGGATCCCTATTATGATTGAAGCTATAACTATACAAACTAATTTCATGGTCCTTGATTTACCCTTATATTATAACATACTCTTAAGATGCCCATAGACTCATAGACTTAGAGAGCCTATTAATTATGTAGGGAACCAATGTATCAAGGTCCTTAATAATGATAAAAGGTATAACATGAGGTTGATCCTAACCCTTGGAGTATTTATTTTCCAAATAATAATCTCAATATTAGATTCCCACCATTTCAAAGAATAAGAGTGCTCTTTTACCCAAATTCGTCAACATAAACCCATATTTTCATGCCACTCTTGTTAATTCCGATGATAATGAGCCTAATGATTTGAAAAATACATGAAACACTACCAAAATATCTCCTTACATTTTGGAGTGGCTACCTCCCTCTTTATTTCCTTGTGATTTCACCATCCCTCTCATTGATTATATCACTAAATTTCCCCTCCATGAAATGCCCAAAAAGCCTCTTATATAGGAGATGAATTCACATGTAATGATTATAAAATGGTTAAATTATTCCAATATCATTTAATCATGTCTCCACATAAATTTATTGATTTAGAAATATCCCCTTTCAATTCTCCTCTCAAATATCAATAATGTATAATTCACCCAAGTTATGATGATAACTAAATCATGGCCCAAGCTCAATACAAGACTTAGATATTCAACATTATCAAAAAAATTAGCTCAAATGCATGATTTCAATCATGATTTTATACCATTTCCATATAGTTTGAGTTAGTACCTAAAGTTCATGTCACTCATACTCATTATCCACTTATTAATACTCCTTGGGTGGTAAAACAAATCTTATCTTCTCAACCTCCATAATTTATAGCATATTATATACCTTATACCAAACTAGTGATTCTTTCCAATCCTCTCCCCATCCACCATACTAATAATAAATCAATCAAATTAGATCAACCTTCTTCTCCTATTCTAACTACTTCTAAGATTACAATCTATGACAATGACATAGATGTACATCAATAACATTATGAATATGACCACCACGATAACAAAATCATTGATATTAAAGTAGAGAGGAATATTATGGTCTTCTTCCCACTTTACCTATAAATGAATCCATTCTTGAATTGTTTCATGCGAGATAACCTCAACTCCCTTGGAAACATCATAAACTTGGTAATTTCAAAAAAGAATCCCCTTAATTTAACAACTTTATCAATATCATTGCTCCTAAAAAACCCATTTGATCTTTACCTAATATGTCATATCATTTCTAAGTTGGAAATATTATACTTATCAAGGAAACTACAAGAATTGAATATGCTACCCCATCATGTCCTAGATAAATCATAATCTCTAGATAACTTACACTAACTAAACATGATAACTTTAGTTTATTATTTGGTAAATATCATGATACTTTTGATTGATAATATGAAGACATGCCTAACATTGATCCTAGCATCATGGTACAAAACATCATCACCTATCCTGATGCTAAACCCAAGTTATAATAATAACAAAAAATTCCACTCCAAGTTTCCAATTTATTTCATAAAGAAGTAATTAAAATTTTTGATGCTAAATTTATTAAGGTGATGGAATATTTAGAATGGGTCTTAAACATTGTCCATGTTCATAAAAAAGTCACCATGGTCATTTACATTTGTATCAATTTTCATAATCTCAATCTTGCTTGTCCCAAGGACACCTTCCCTTTACATTCCATAGATGACATTGTTGATTCCACTACTAGATATGAAATGTTGTCCCTTGTGGATGGTTTTTAAGGTTATAAAAAAATTCACATTACCCCCAAAGATCAACATAAGATAACTTTCACCATAGAATAAGATGCCTATTTTTATGTTAAAGTTCCTTTTAACCTCAAAAAATGTTGGAGTTACCTATCAATGGGCTATGACCCACATTTTTCATGAAATTATCCATAAGGTTATGGAAACCTATGAGGATGACCTCATTTCCAATTCTAAAATTCATAAAACTCATTGGTATAGCATTTTTTTATTTTTATTTAATTTAATTAACTTCATAAAACCTCAATGAAAATCAAGGTTTATGATGAATACTTAGAGATATGAAGATGGTTGTGCATTGATTGAATCCAAAAATTGAGGGAACTTATTTTTAGATTGGAAGAATAACCTACATATAAATAAACAACTTGGACAAAAATAGATTAATAGATAGATAGGTGAGCTGCCTAGTTAGGAACTAGTCACATAAAGTTGTGAACTTCCTCAAGTTAATATTAGCTCATTGTTTTCATAATTAAGTGGATAAATAACACTTAAAATTACAAAAGATAAAGATATGATAACAATAACTATTATGATTCAATATTCATTTAAGATATCATTGTAAAACCATGTTAAAACTCCTAATAAAATAAAGAGAATACCTAGATTGTGATAAACTTATCTCAAAATTTGATTGAATGATTTCAATCCTAAGAAAGTAGTACAACAATCCCATGTCTATCATTGAAAATATATCCAAAAGTACAATTTTCACTATTGAGATGGATGATTGTGAGAACCCTATAATCAGTAAGTCATCAACATAGAGAACTAGGATCAACAAAGAATCATCCTACCACAAGATGTAGACATTTAGATCTAAGTGGCATCTAGTAAAATTGACTATGAGGAGAAAGGAGTCCATTTTGGTATACCATGCCCTAGGGGTCTATTTGAGTATGTAGATAGATTTCTTGAGTCTATAGACTAAGGAGGTATATTCCAAAAATCCTTATGGTTGTTATATATATCTCTTCTTTGAGGTCACCATGTAAAAAATCACTTTTTACATCCATTTTGTGAATGTCCCATCGATGTATGGTTTTGATTACTAGAGTGAATCGTATAGATGTCATCTTGGCTATATGAGTAAATGTCTCAATGTAGTCTATGTCAAGCACCTAATAAAACCCCTTTACAACTAGACAATATTTTTACTTATCAATTGACCCATCTGCACCATACTTGGTTTGATAAACCCATTTATAACAAACACATTTTCTTCTTTTGGGAAGAGGGACCAAGTCCCATGCTTTAATCTTGATTAGGGAACTATACTCTTCCTACATAGTAGAATCTCATTGTATAATGCTAGATACCTCATGAAAGTTTTTCATATTTGAGGTAATGTCCAAGTAGGCATGTGAAGTGCCCTAAAACTATGAATGTGTTTGCCTTGTATCTAATGTATTTTTAACCCATTTCCTAGCACTTTAAAGTGTCTATTTGGCCCAAGTGGGACTAAAATTGTATGAGATTATAATATTAAGAGGTGAGTCCTCATCATCTATAGTGTGAGTGTGATATGGAGGAGGATAATACTCATCACTTCTCTCATCATTTGAACTTGAAGAAGAAGAGTCATCCTCATCATCAGGAGGATCTTGAGGTGGATCTACATCACTGTCTGAAGTGAAATCAATGCCCAATGAGACTTTTGAAGAATTTGGAGCACCAATATTGTGTTAAAGTTGGCCCTCTTGAAACTTGACACTCATTTCAATGAAAAACTCATTATTTTTAGGATGGACAAGCCTATATCCCTTAACACCCTTTACATACCCCAAAAAGATGCAAGACTAACTCTAAGGTTCTATTGCCTTGCATTTCATTTTGGGAACATAGGCTATTGTTGGTGATCCAAATAGTCAAAAGTGATCTAATATGGGTTTGTGACCATTTAAATCTTGAAAATGAGTGATTCCATTTAAGTCTTTGTGTGGAACTTAGTTTTGAATGTAACACACACAATTTATTTCTTAGGCCCGATACTCAGGAGCAAGAGAATTTGATTAAAGCATGTAATTTGTCATTTCCTTTAAGGTATGGTTCTTGCATTCAGCCACACCATTCTACTAAGGATTGTATGGAGTTGTGTGTTTCATATGAATCCCATCTGATGTGCAAAATTACTCAAACCTATTGTTGACATTCTCCTTTCCTTTGTCAGTCCTTAAGATTTTAATGAAACATTTTGACTGATTCTCCACAAGTGCCTTGAAGTCCTTAAAGTGATCAAAGACCATAGACTTATCTTTGAGAAAAAACACCCAGGTGTATTTCAAAAATTCATTAATAAATGTTAGCATGTATCTTGTCTTATTGATTGAAGGTTTTAGAAATGGACCTGTTAAGTCATTGTGGACTATTTCTAGCTTCTATTTGGCTCTCCTTGCTTTGCCCTTGTCATATTTCTCTTTTAGATGATTATCAAGAATTTAGATATTTTATAGGCCATATGATAATTTGACTTTATTCAACCTTGAAACCATGTCTTTATGACTAAGTTTCTCCAGGTAATGGTAGTTTAAATGGCCAAACCATTCATGCTATAGTCTACCTACTCCATCTGTATGAATAAGTAGTGTAGCTAAGGGCTAATCTAGGGGAAAATATGAGAAGGTATATAGCTTGGAATGATTATTGGCCTTCTCATAAGCCACTAATATGTCACTATGTATTTCCTTGATGACCACTAAATCATGTCTGAACTCAAATCATTTCCAAGTACCTATGTGAGTGATTTGATATACTAACTGAAGATTGGTGGATAATGAATGAACACATAGAACATCATTAAAGGTACCATCACTTATTTATACCAATCCCTCACCACTAAATTCTACTAAAGTTTCATCACCCATTAGAATCGAAGGCACAAAACAATTCTCTATTTCTGAAAATAGATCCTTTGAGGAGGCCATGTGATAGGAAGCACCCAAGTTAATAACCCAAGTCAAAGGTTGAGAAGCTAATACAATAAGTACCTTGCCCTAGTTTTTACCCTTTTTTATATCTTTAACCTTTGAAAAATATTTTTATAATGTGTTTAGAGATGAGGATTCAGGAACACTGATGTTTTTCTTCTCAAGCATTTAGTCAAGGTGTCAATCTTCTTTTTCATACACTGAGATTTATTGTGTCCAAGTTTCTTGCAAAAGTTGCATTTGAGTTTCTCCTTCTTAGGTTTCCCACTGAGCATGACTCATTTGGTGATGCCTTTGGTTGGGAATATAATTTTTTATTCTTCTTATGCTCATGAATAGGTTTAGACTATTTCTTCTCATGTTTGCCACTACTAAAAGGCTTTTTCTTATCCTAATTGACAATCAAGGAATGTGTTTTTGAAGATTTAAGTGCACCAATTTAAACCAACTTATCTAAATATTGAGTTAGATTAAAAAAATCATCAAATGATGGCATTTTCTAAGTATATCTAAGTGCCTGTTGGGTAGCATGAAATATAGAAATGAAAACTAAATAGTCATGACCTAGTTTTGCAAGCATGAATAGAATCAACTAGTCATCTATTTTCTCAATGCCACATTGTTTAAAATATAGTCTCAATGATTTAAAATTTTTAAATAAGTATTTTATGGTATCATATTCACTTGGGATAAATGTGATGAGCTCATTCTCTAGCTCATTACCCCTTATGATGTCCTACACTCCAAAAATCTTGTCTAGAATGGTCTAGACTTTATTGAGAGTTTTTGTAGATTCAACATGAAATATAAGGTTGGGAGACATTGATAGGAATAAGAACCCATAGGAATCATCACATATATTATTCCACTTATTTTTTTCATCTGTAGATGGCTTAGTTTCCTCACCCATAGTGATCTGGTAGAGTCTTTTACCTCTCAAGATGAGCTGCATTTTAGACTTCCCTTTGAGATAATTAAATGGTGTGAGTGGTTCAATGTTTAGATCCATTAGTGAATATTAGAATGAGACAAATTTGTATAATTGAAATGAAAGAAAAGAATAAAAATTGAATAGTATAAGTACCCCTTGAACTATCAAGAATACCCCCCTAAAGTTATAATTCTTACATGTTTAGTCTTGGATGTTAGGTACAGCTAAGAATCTGTCTGAGTAATCGGTATGATAAAATATGAGAGGGATGTCAGGAAAAATTGATAATGCATCCAAGAGGAAAGGTATAAAGGTTTGGAGAGAGTTTTAAGCTATTACACCATGTGAAAAATGGATGTTACAAAAGTCCTAAAAAATGTCACCAACATTTAGATCTTGAGAAAATATGCACTTTAAAAAAAAATGGCACCCAAAAAAGAGATACAAATTGAAAGTTATAACACTTCCAAGATGTTTCTCCCATGTATACTTGGACCCTTTCCAAAAATGGAATTATTTTTCAAATTTTTTTCATCCAAAAATTTAAAAATGGCAAAAAATTTACTCTATTCCTTTATTACCTTTCACCTTAAATTTGACACCCTTTTGAACATCACATGCATTTCTAACACTACTTTACATCGGGTTCTTGTAACTACTTTACTTCACTAAACAAGTAAGAAGTAATTGAACCTTTAAAACCCAAATACATCTTCTTAGTGAATTTTAGATTCTTATAGCTGTATTACTTTAGGTTATTGAAACATCTTTACTACTATCGTGGATCAGTAGTGACTCTTCTAAATCCTAATTACTTCAAAGTAGTTGAGGTTGAGAAGGTTGATTACTTCTTATAGTGTATTTTAGGATTCTTATATTGCTTTACTTAACTTCATGAGTTGGAAGTAAAGTAATAATAAAACCTGATTTGGTTTGTGAGTAATTTGTCAGGGTTAAGAAGCTTGATTACTTCCCAGTTGCCAATGTTGAGAACCCTGATTGCTTTTTCTAATGTAATTTAGGTTTTTTGAACTACTTTACTTAACTTCATAAATTTGAAGTAAAGTAATGCTAAAATCCCAAATGGGTCTTGCAAACAAGTTATAGCACTTTGAAAACTCAATTTAGTCTAAAATAAAGTAATGGGCCCCCAAAAACTTGATTTCATCTATGGGTAAGATTTCAAGGTTTGCATGCTTGATTACTTTCTCTGTACAAATGTCTGACCAGATGGAAGAAATTGATTTCTAGGAAACTCCATGAACTTTCTCAAAAATCTAAAAAAAACCCATTTTATATATCAAAAAATTGACAAAATGTCTACAAATTGATTTTTCATCAAAGGCCTTTTGACATGAGTTTTGAGGTAGATTAATATAATGCCTCCAAGGTCAAAAATGGTGGCCAAGATAGAAGAAAAAATATCAATGGTGAATGTAGGAGGATCTTACCAGGGATTTCGATGCAGGAGGCTGTTAAGAAGAATCTGATACCATGAAAGAGTGTGCTAATATCTCTAAGTACATTTCATGCAATCAATGTTGAATACTGTGAAGTAGTGTGAGAGCTCCAAAAACATGTGATTCCAAGAAAAGGAAAATGTTTACATTAATCATTCAACCTTCCAAAAAGGAAAAGTGGGGTACATGTAGAGAAAATTAGGGTAACATGAGGAAGCTCCTAATTTTCCTAATTAAATAATTACATTAAAATCTAATTATTCTATGGACCCTTTATTAATAACCTAAGGAAGCTTAAATAACATAGAATGGCTATACAACTGTGTATGTAAAACCCAATGGGAAAAAGCACTACACTAGTAGATAACAATAATTATTATGATTCAATATTCATTTAAGAAATCAATGTAAGGAAAGTATTCATCCTAATAATCTATAATAACATTCAAATCCTCTTGTATAACATCAATTTATTCAATAGTGGATTCGATAGAGGGAGAGTAAACAATGGCATAAGTGTTAGCTTGAAAGTTATATCACTTTGATCAGTAAAAGGGTTTGGGATACTATAAGTAGATCAATGATATTAATGACATCATGCATAAGGCCTAACAGAGTCATCTACATAATAAGGCCATGTTTAAAATGATATAAAATTAGAATGAATTAAATATAGGTGTCCAAGATAAAAGGCTCAGGTTTTGAAACCAAGTACAGTGGATCGATGTTGATCTTTAAGGATCAGTACTAATTCTATAAAATTGGTGCCAATTCAGAATAAATCAACATCAATTTTGTCTAAAACTACAATTAATAAAAAATAGAGACTAAAAAGATGACAATGTATACTAAAAGGACATAGAGGGACATATGATGTATTATAAGGGTTGGATTAAGATATATAAGAAAATAAACTAATGAGAAATTAAATTAAAAATACAAGTACTTATTTTAAACCTATTTTTAAGTAGAATGAATTCCTTCTCACAAATGCAAGTAGTCTTTCAAGCTTGTAATGAGGGATGAAGATTATATGCAAAAGAATTCCAACATAGTGGTGTTAAGGCTTTCTCAATTTCTCCAAAAATCTATGAAATGTTTTGAGGTTCAGAGCTCATGGTCCCTAAGCTAAAGGGTTGGTTGGGTATAAATGGATCGACATTGATTTAAATAATCAACATCGATTCACCCAATTTCGTATTTAATGGTTTTATCCATGTTAGTTTGTTCTAACCATGGGAAAATTAGGTTTTATGAGCATGAGGTTGTTGGGGGTGGGGTTTTACATGGGAAAATTGGTTAAAATGTTAGGATTTCCTAGGTTGTTAATAGATTTAGGTGGTTAGGGAGGTGAAAAGGTAATTTTTAAAAGCAAATTACAAGGTAACTAAGGGTAAATAAACTAAACTTTACGATAGGGATATTTAGGAGATTAAAATAATAATAAAGACCTATAAAACCTAACAAAACATATATAGTATTCTAAATTATAGTGTCTACATCTTTACCTTTTTTGAAGTGGTATGGAATACATGTCATTAGATAAAAATTGAGAGAGGTCCAATGCCCTAGGTTTATGTGAGGAGGTATCCCCCCTCAAATTGAGAGCTAACATAGCATCAAGAGTAGGTGATGGGTTTAAAAATGGAAGAGTGGAAGGATTGGGTAGATAATAAAAGAGATCTAAAAGTTTAGATACATAACTTAAAGTATATGTTTTACACTGATAGGATGTAAGGTAATACAAGAAGAGATGCCATGAGGCAAATCCTATAATAAAATGCCACAAATTTTAACATTTGGGCTTCAACAAAGGCTAAAAAAGAGAATAAGATACATTATTTGGTTGAATGAATCATACAATGTGTTATATGATATGCACACTACCTATAGACATTTATTCTCAAGAGGAAATGCACTCTTAGAATCCACTAAAGGGATATACCCAAAAGAGTACATGCCTTATATAGGGATGGGACTAATAGGGGGTCTAGATCAAAAAACATGAAATGATATAAGACAAATAATAGGGTAGGTGTGGAAAGATACCAAGATGAAGATAAGGAGCATGATTGGATGTATGTAAACTAAAAATAGTGAAAAATAGGCAAATTAACATTGATCCACCAAATCAATGCTGATCTAAAAAAATTGGCACCAATCTAAATTCAAGTAAATAATCAAATTTGATGTGTAAAAAGGTTCATTTTCTATTGTGTGAAATGAAATGATGAGTGAGAATTTAAATGAAGATCATGATACAAGATAAAATGGAGGCTAGTAGTAGCAATTCAAGGTAATGATGATGATCCTAGGATGAGGAAGGCCATGTTATTTTAATTTTGTTAACTTTTTAATTTTGTTGGCTTTATCAGATTAGGATAGATGCTAAGACTAGGGTAGTAGGGTACCAAAGAATTAACATGGATTCCCAATGAATAGATGATGATTCACTGGGAATCGATGTCATTTCAGTTAAAATGTTATAATTCTAAACTAAATAGTACTGATATATAATGGATTGGTGTCAATTCAATAAAGAAAGTGAAAGGCTATAAGTGAGTAACTAGGGTTTAGACAAAGTAAATTTGTTAGGATACTTAAGAATTATAGGGGATTTTGGTAAAAGGCATGGATTATACTATGATTTTAGGATTAAGTGCCACCTCTATTAAAATGACTACAAGACTAGCTCAATGATGACAACTAGGCACATCTAAAGCCATAAACTTAAGAGGAAAACACTACTACCAATACATTCATTGAGATACAATCTTGTTCATTGCTTTGTTGGAGATATGAGACATGACAAATGGTAAATTATAGATTCCCATAGGGGAGATGATGATCATTAAGGAGAATAACGATAGGATTTTATGACTTCCTATATAGGGAATGACTATAGTGCCTATTTATAAGCAAGGATGGGGAGTAACAATTACATGTATATACAATGGGGATGTTACAAATATCACCTTTATTACTAGTGGTTTTGTGTTCGAGCCTCTATATGAGGTTGATGTAGAGGGGAGGGGTTTTTTGGTTATGATCCTACTCATGATATCATATTATGCACTTCCATACATATTAAGATTTTGGTTCTCATGGAACCTTACAAGTGTGGTCATAGATATGTTGGAGTATAAAACAATATTTGACTAGGTATCTACATTACTGGGACAAGTATATAGGGAGTTATGGGGGTGAAGGACCTAGAGGAGATATGGATTATATGTGATCATAGTTATATAGTGTTGGGTGTATAAGAATATTAGGGTGGTGCATCCCATTGGTACCCTATGGATATGGTGGTTTTATATTGATTACAACGTGACCTTCCTATGATGGAAGGTATATTTAGTTTAATATTTCACATATGGTGTTATCTATGACCTAGAGTACTACCAAGGGTTCTTAAAAGGGTTATGATATGGAGATATTATTTAGAGACCTTATCTCATATTTCTTTCATGACTTGGAGTAGAGGTAGATATCTCAAGTATTTAGAGGGAGAGGTGGGTGATAAAATAGAGGATAGAGTATGTGGAGTACTTCCATTTGGGTTGGGTATGGAGATAATTTAGGTTAGTGTAAGACATACCATGGGCCCCACATACATATAGGTAGGATGAGATAAATATTAAAATCTCAGATTTAGATAACATAAATATTATATTAGAACCCAAAGAGGAGGAGGCATGAAATTAGATGTGGAGGATACAGGGTGTACTCAAACATTCTTAGCTTGGTGGGAAAGATAATGGGCTATGAGGTAGGAGAGGTTGGTGTTACCCCATTAGGAGAGAGTAGATGAGGAAATGGAGGATGTTAAGGAGGATGAAGGAGGAGAGGGGAGAGGAGGGTGAGAGGGGAGAGGATGAGGGAGAGGAGGAGATAGAGGAGGGGGAAATTGATATTATAAAGATCATTATAGATCATGTTACATTGAGGGCATATTTTATTTCCTTATAGAGATAGGTGTCCATAGCACAAGTGGATATAACCATGATGTAGATTGATTAGGAAACACTATATACTATATTGGATAAACTATGAGTGAAATTCAATTCATTATAATTGAAAAATGGCCTAGTAGTGGAGTCTTAGGATTGCTACTAAGCGGAGAGGGATAGCTTTCAAAGGGAGGATGGAGGTACTTCAAGATAGATGGTTTTAGGGGTGGATAAGACCATCACAAGATAGGTAAGAATGGTGAAAATTGATAGTTACAGCGAAATAATAGAGGAGATGTGGTACTATGAGTAGATCATTCTAGACTTGTAGCTGAAAATCACATGTTATGTTACCCATTTAGCTACATACGGTATATCATTTAAGTAGAAACACATAGGGGTAGCCAGTATAAGGAGTGTATCCCATGATAAGGATTAGAGGAGGGATGGAGATTGGGGATGAGATGGGAGTGGAGGTGATGGTAGATCTCTAGGGATCATTCATTTGATCTGGATTCATTTTATAGAATAGCTCATTTATTGTTATATTCATTGTATTGGCCAAAGGACCATAGACATGTATACAGATATTTATGATGTACACTTTGATAATTATATATATGATTCATGATTATGAGTTATGATGTTCATATGGATTTTTTTTATGGATTATGTTATCATGGATGTTTGTATTTAGATTATGTGATTATGGATTTAGCTTATTAAATGATGTGATTGATTATGATTTGTACATGTTATGGATTTATATTAAAATGAATTATGGTTGTTATGGATGTGAATTAGATGATAGATTATGGATTTATGGATTTTATATGATATGATTATGGGTGTAGATTATGTATTTAATGGATCAAATGTTATAAATGTTTTTGGATCACTATTATGTTATTGTGGATGTGATTTTGATTATGTGATTTATGGATTTATGTGAGGTGACTATATTAAAATTTTCATGATTAAATTCATATGGATGTGATTTTAATTATGTTATGTATTTAATTTAATTATGGACTATGAGATTTAAGTGAAAATGTTTTATGGATTATTATTACTATATTATGGATGTATTAGATTGTTGATTATAGATTTTATGCTATGTGATTATGGATTATGGATATAAAATTTTATGGAATGTTAAAATGATTATTATGTTATTATGGATGCAATTTTGATTATTATATTGGATTATAATATGTATTATGAAAAATGTTTTTGGATTATGATTATTATGGATAGAATTATGGATTACAAATTTCATGTTATGAGATTTGTAGCTTTTTGGAGTAATAGATTAGGATATGCTTTGATATATGTGGAAAATATATATTTAAGTAATTAATTACCACAAATTTAATTTCAAAAGGGTTTAATTTTTCATTATTTTCTCATACCATAACCCAAGAAAACTTCTTGAAATTAATGCATGTGTATCCTTAACTTATTGCTAATAAATAGCCTAACAACCTTAAGTCAACTAAGTTCAGGATCTTAATGGTTTTGAGATGGAAATTTATAAGGATTTAAATTGATGAAAATTGGAGTATTTTAAGAATATGATACTTTCATATTGCATACCCAAAATTAAGGTCAACCCTAGAATCCTTTTGTGTCAATCCATGTAGACTGATCAATGTTGAAATTCTACTACTTTAAATATAGTTAATCAATGTGGGAAGCTTTATTGGGATTTTTTTATGCATGATAGCAATCCTTAGAAGGAGTGGTATATTTTAAGAGATTATTTTTGAAATATTTATCCTTTGAGGTAGCATTCTACACTTTTTGATATATACATTTTTTTCTAGATTTTGTAGATTTCATAGCTATCTTTCAAGGGACCAGTCTATTATTTTACTTATTTTGTAGATGCTTTGTTCCTAGTGCTATTATTTATTTATGGATTAGCCTAAGATATCCTAGAATACTTTCATAAATATTTTTTTCACAAGATAATACTCTTATTCTCAAAATTAATTAGTGATAAGGAGGGATTTAAAGAAATAATGATTTGGAACTCCTTCCCATTATAGGCAAAGCTTATCCATTTATAGTATGTTATAAATAGAGATGAGGTATTCATATTTAAGGTTAAAATGGGAAATGCTTTTAGGTAACCACATGTATTTATATATCATCATTTTTTATAAGAAAATTATGGATATGGTTTTATCAAATTAAACTAAAAGAAAATAAACTAGCGAACCAAGGTGATTAAGACTTATTAAAAATTGGAAGGATGAAAATACAAAGCATTAAGAGGTTCTCATTCTGATTTTACATCAAGAGAGCCCAAATGATATGCCCTAGATCCATATTTATGGGTGATAATATATGGTTTGAGCCAATTTAGAGAAACTTTTACTCATTTTCTTTTTTCCATATTAGTGACATGTTGATTCTCTTCAAAAACAAGGTCAACAATATTAAATTCACATTCTTTTAGATGTTTATTATAGACATGATTTATTTTTTCTTGATATACATGGATACGGTCAAGTTCGGTCGATTGACACTCATCTAAGAGTTTAATTTTGGCTAATAATTCTTGACGAAATTTGTCCTAAAAAATGATATCTTTAAGGGAATGCAAAGGGAGGAGATCTAAACTTCAAGAGGAAGTACAACTTCAATACCATAGACTAGGGAGAAAGGATTAATAATTGTAGGGGTGTTAATTCTAGTTAGATAAGCCCACAAGGAAAAAGGAACATGAAAAATCAAGTTATTTCCTAATTTATTAATAACTTTGTTAGGATTTTGACAAGAGTTTTATTGGATGCCTTAACCTGTTCATCACCTTGAGGATAGTAAGGCAAGGAAAAATTTATCTTAATGATAAAAGAGTAATATAACTCTTGAAATTTTTTTTTTTAAAAATATTTTTCATTATTCATGATGATCTTATGAGGAACACCAAAGTGACAAGTAATATGTTGACTAATCAATTCAATAATTTTATCTACTTTGGTCAAGATAAGAGGGATAAAATCCACACACTTAGTAAAATATTTAGTGGTAGTAATGATAAATCTATGATGCTGGGAAGATTTAGGATTAATTTAACCAATAATATTGAGCCCCCATTGGGAAAAAGTCCAAAAGTCTTATGCTACTTATAATACTCTACTAGGGAAATGTGATAGGTTGGCATGTTGCTAACACTTTACGAATTTTTTAATGTACTCATAATAATATTGATTTAATGTGGTCCAATAATATCCCAATCATAAGTTTCTCTTAACAATGGTGTGGCAACTAAAATGTCTACCACATGATCCATCATGAGCTTCTTTGATAGTGAGGGTAGCTTCATGATTATAGATACAATGAAGAAGAATACCATTTAAACCACGCTTTTAAAGAACAGCCCCTGGTACTAAAAATAATGTGATATGATGATGGAAAGCTCACTTGCAATTTTTCATAAATATGGAGGAATAATTCCCCTTAATAATTAATCAAATATATGTGCATACTATAAATCTAATGTGTTATCCTCCACACTATAGATGGTAGGAAGATTAGTATTAGTAAAATAAGGTTGATTAATCCTATAGATAAGGACAAAAATTTTAGATTCTTGAGATGAAGATGGGATAAATAAGGCCAAGGAATCCATAGTATCTACAAACTTGTTAATTGATTGAGGAGTGGCTTAGATAACATAATGATAAAAAATAGCTAGTAATTAATCATCTAATGTCTTATATTTCTAAAATGTATCATTATTACATTAATAGATGCCTTTAATCTGATTAATCATGAGCTACGAATCACCATGAGTATTAATTTTTTTAATACCCAAGGCTATAGTGGTTTAGAGACCTATGATTAATATCCACCATACTCACATTTAGATCCATCAAATAATAAGGTCATTTGATATTGTTGATATGTTTGAGAAGTGGACAATATGGATTCATTTGGGAATTCATAGTTAACTGGTTGGTTATCATCCAGAGGTATGTCAACAAGTTGATCAAAAATGATTTGACATTTAATTGATTTATGATGGATAAAATTTAGATCAAATGATGCCAAAAGCATGATCCATTTAGCCATTGAATGATTTTGATAAGGCTTTGAATGCATAAAATTTAGGGGATCAATGTTCATGACCATATATGTCTTGTGATCAGGAAAATAATGTCAAAGATTAGAAGTTACTATAGAGTAATTTCCTACTCTACGTTATTTTTATTTTATTTTTTTGGTTTGAGCATTGCAATTTTTGTTTCTGCGCATTGAGGATGAAGCCATAGGGTTTTGATGCAGAGGACACATTCATTTTGCTAAGTATAGAAGTGTAGTGGAAGCTGCCAAGTGTCATCCTTAGAACACAGTTCCTTTTTCCCCCTTTTGTTCTTTTCATTTCAATCTTGGCCTAAGTATTAGAATCAAGCAGAAGTGGCCACGTGGCAGCCTCTAAGAGACGAAGATGGACAGCTAGTGACTTTTGAGGACCTCATTGTAGCTTTTTGGAGAACCACAGAATGCACCACATGTCAACATCTGTGTATCATAAGAGGCACTCATGTTTCCTATTTTGACAAAGACTTCTAATGAGCTAAACCATAGAGAGAGTGGAATGCGCTAAGTGGTAGTAGTGGAGGCCCTGAATTACCTTTTTGAAGAAGCAGTAGAAGCCACCACATGTCGACTACGAAGAGCCTTTATTTCAATGCTTGGGTCCAATTCTTTCCATTCAACACATAAAGGCATCGATCATTTTTCTAAGTATCAAAGTGTAGCGGAGGCTGCCAAGTGTCACCTTCTAGGTCCCTCTCTACTCCATCCCCAAAGAAAGTGGAAGGCACCACATACCCATAGCAAGAGAAGTGAAAGATGCCATGTATCTTCCCAGGAGTAGTGGAGGTCACTACGTATCAACTTCTGAGAGACCACCTTCGAGCCTAATCACTGAATGAAGATTGTGGTGGGTCCTGGATGATATTTTAAAGTACTAATGAAGCACTGAGTGTCAACAAGTGAAGACTGCCACATGCACCCATCCTTCTTAAGGGTTGTCAACGCAAAGAATGTAATGAGTTTTGTTTCAATAAAGTTGCAAAGTATTGAGGAAGTGGGCTGTAATAGGTTTCAAAGGTGGGGCATTTCTCAATAAAATATAAAGAAAGTAGAAGCGGCCAAGTGTCATCCTCCAGTGCCTTCTAGATCAAGAGGAGAGAAATTTCATAAATTAACTAAGTGTCCTCATGTCCGTCTATTTGCTACAATAGAGATGGAAGGAAAATAGGTGGAAGTTATTCTTAGTAGATAAAACAGTGCACCAGGTAGATTTTTGGGGCTCTCAAGCATTGACAGTGCCATCTATTTGTCCCCTAGCAGCAGAGGTAAAAGAGACAATTGAGCGGCCAAAATAGGGACAAAACAAAGAATTTTAGGCGCGAAGAGAGGTACTAGATATGGATTGCCATGCTACAGTCAGGGCGATTCTTGATAAGACTAGGATGCATCCAAGGCATTGAATGTGCCATCTATTTTGTCCCCTATGAGTGAAGGATAGAGTGGAATTGTGCGGGAAAGAAAGTGATCGAAGGAGACATCCAAAGCTATATAAGTAGGATTGTAAAATAAAAAAAAGGAGGGGGATTTTTGATAGTTTAGACTTCTTGTAATTTTGACCAGTAATATCATTTGCTCTTGTCTTGATTTCCTAAAGTTGTAAAGTTGATATAATCATGCATGTGTTTGTGCCCTTTATGTGGCTAAATGAATTAAGGAAATTTAAGCTCCATGCTTTGGTTGGTGTTATCTATGTCATTTACATAGTAGTCCATGCTGTAGATTTGCTAGTGTTGTGATTGGAAATGTTATTTGCTTTTGTCTCATTTTATGGAATCTAAAGTTCTACATAACTATGCGTGACTTCTACGCCTCTTATGTGATTGAAGGGTTCTATTAAGAAGATTGAACACTATGCCTTTGTTGACAATTCTTGTATCTTAGCAAAAAACTCCCCTGTTGTGAGCCTCTATTTCTGTTATTCCAATCATTTACATTGATCATGCACCTGTCTGCTCTTAAATGTAATTGAATCATATAATAGTTTCTTTGTGCTTAGGTTAGGATTAGGATTACTCTTAGGCACATCGCCATAGTTAGGTTTAAATTCCTACATTTTGCATTTTTGTTTAGTCTCCTATCCCTTTTCCCCAACACCTATAAAATAGAAGAGACCAACTTCTTTAAAACCTAGAGGTTGTTTCAAGCTGCATTATCCCACAACTTGAAACTTCCCATTGTTGATTGGCTAAGACCTAGCACAATTTTATGCCATCAATAGTTTCTGGCACACCCAGTGGGATAGATCTTTCAAGGAGTTGAAGAAAATTTGGTGTATTCTTCAGCCAATTAGCCTTTGGAGGTTTTCATCAACACCAACAATGACTCTGAGTCATCAACTGATCAAGCAAGATCATCAAGAAATCCCTTTTGGTATGTATAACTCTATTACTCATAGTTATGAGTCTTATTCTCCTTATATATTTAATCAAGAATAGGCTTCTACTAGAACCATGACAAGTAATAAGGATGCATACGGTTATGAGCTATACCAATCTTATGATCAGTCTCCCTAATATGCCACATGTCATGTCCAACCTAGCCTTATTTTCACCTTCAAAAAAGCATTGATGGGTTTTAATAAATATGTATTAGAGCTTGACAGTAGAAGGGGATATGGCCAAGAGGTTCTTTGTCATGTCATCTATCAAGTGAGGGAAGCAATTGACCTGATCAAAAGTGAGTGGGACCCCATTGAAAGGGCAAATTAGCAAAAGCTTACATATGAAATGCTGGAGGTGTGTGGATTGATTGCATTTCTAGAAGAGAGGCTAAGCATTCATGAGAATCAGCCTTACCAAGTCTACCAAAATTCATATCCACCACCACAAATCCCATATCAAATAGATGTCACCCCTATTCGTGAACAAGGTCAGACTTGTTAGGATCATTTTCCCAATAATGTAGAGTCTATGATAGCATCAAGGGAAGAGGTCCCCAAACTCTCACCTTCCCCTCAAGACCCTTCTACCCTTCCTCAAGAGGCTTCTTGTTTTCCATAATAGCCTTCTTCTTCATCTTTTTTTGAAGAAGAGTATATTTTGAAGGAAGCAGCTGAGTATGCAAAAGAGTACGCTCAAGTCATGGCTAGTCAAGAAGATTCCATAAGTACAGATGAGGAAGAAATCACCACATGCACCCCCTTTGATGAGAAAGAGGATAAGTCGCAAGATTTTTCCTTAACTTCAGATGAGGAAGAGATCATTTCTAACTTCTTCCTCGCTTTGCAAAAAGACATGGAGGAGTATGGATACTCCTTTGATCAAGCCATTGAGATAGGTGACACTATCATTTAGGAAGGATATGGAGAAGATGACTGTGACACTCATCTGAGTATGCAGGAAGCATGCCAGCTTTTAGATTCATCCTTTCAAGAGGATGTAGTCATCACAAAGCATGATGATGAAATAAAGCTAGAATTTGAAGGAGATGACCTAAGAGATAATGGATATCAAAAGGCACAAAGTGAAGAATCAATAGCCAATGATTTATTGATGACACCTAATAACATGAAGAACCAACATTCGATGAGAATTCAAGGATAAGAAGAGTTTGTAGATGTCAAATACACATTTTTATTAGACTCGTTCAAGTGTAGGCAGACCCATGTGGCTGGTGTAGTGAACATTCCATCAATGACATATTTGTTGCAATCACCGGTATGGCAACACAAGATGACTTTTCATAAGGAGGATGTGGGAAAGTTCATTTTTGATCCTGGAGGGAAGTAAGGATTTGTCATAAATATAATTAGGTAGTTTCCATTCCCACATCACTTTGTTTTTGTTTTTTTCTTTCCCACTTCCTTTTAAAATAAGCATTTTAAACATAGAGTCAGCGTCTTAGGAATTCTTTAATTCTTTATTTTTGCTACAATAAATGCTTTCCCAAATCTTTTGAGATTTTCAAGGTACCTTATGCTACATAACATTTCCACCTTTTTGTTTCTCAAATATTGAGTAGGATTTGCTAATGATCACCCAAAATTAATGTCATTTGGGACTTGATCGGCCCATAAATACCCCCTTTGTATATTTTAAAGTTTACAACTCTCAAGCATTCCTATAAAAAAATCTTACTCATTGCAATCATTAGCACCTAGTGAAATTGTTTCAGCAAGTGTGTTTTTATCTTGAGCAAAGTTCATATCAGATATTGCACAAGAGATATAAAAATAGTTGGAGCATCATTGTCCCAACAAGGGGCAAGGGCACCAGGATATCTAGACAGATTGATGGTGAGTAGATCACATGCTGCAGCTCCTGCATAGCCACCAAGAAGCTACCCAAGAACCAAAGCCCTGGGAGTCAGCCAAACCAGCAACCCATCCAAAGTCAAGGACTATGCAGACAGAATCGTGGACCCAATTCTATAAAGAGCTAGTGGCAAGAACCTTAGAGAGGGGGCACACCAAACGTGCTTATAGAGAACCTGAGCAAGGCAATATGAAACATTCAAGATGAGAATTTGGACCTCACAATTGGTGTAATTTATTATCCTAGCTGTGCACCCATGCCCAAATATAATTGACCTATGTGCAGACTTTCTCAACCAACAATCTTGCTCCATCCAGCAAGGCCCCTTCATGTTGTAGGTCACCCCTTAAGTGATCAGGGACATGCTTACCATATGATATGATGATACTTCCACCTTCCCTACTATTGAAAGGGTGTAGAGGACATGGGCAAATGTCAATACTTAGGCCAAGTTTCTAAGGTCTGAGTTGCAAATGACTGATGGAGACTCAATGGTAACCACACTCCCTGCTTCAAGAACTCAGTTCACACCCACTAGCCAAGATGCACTATCAATGATGGCTCTCATCTTTAGCATGAAGGATGACATGGTGGTATACGCAGAGTAAATGGCCATCCTCTTCAGGGTAAAAATAGTTGGCAAGACACAAGAGTATTGTCTTGACTTCTCTGAGCACCTTGCCTTCTCAATGGTCAAGCAGTTGACCCAATTTAGAGCACAAGGAATATTTAGGTATTCCTCCTTTTTGTTCCATCTCATTCTACACCAAAACCCTAACCTCTTCTCCTAATTTATGAGCTTGAACCTATATGACCCAGCCTTTAACCCCCAAATAACCATCCCTATGTCTACATGGACGCATATTTTATCAAAAAATAGTGACACATATGACTTTTAGGAATTATTTGTCACCCCTATCCTCCATTGCCTTAGACCCAAGCTTGTTATAAATAGGTTATTCCCAAGTGTCATGAACCTCTTGGTTAGTTGTCCCATCCCTTGTGATTACTATTTTGGGGCCCATCACATGACCTTAAGGGTCCATGGATTTTGTGGGGAGTCAGTATTGCTATCGAAAGTTTTGACTCTTCAGTTAGCATTCCTAAAAATTGTTAGGTAGGTGTCAATGGTTGACAATGAATACAGCTCTAAGAAGAAGAAAGGGAGGATGTACAACCTCCCTTAGATGGCAGGCAATGTAAGCCTAGAGGCCAAAGAAGTTGAGACCGTGCTGCTGAGGAATCTGACCTCCCTGGGCTTCCTATTGATCAAAGACAAGTGGGTTTACGACCCAAAAGATTTCATAACCTCCATAGTGAGGACAAATATAATTGGGACCAGGATCGTGCATGAAAGTTGCCCTTATTGGGAAACTAGGAAAAATCTTGTGGAAGACACCCCTAGTTTCTATGTCAAGTTGATGGACCTACCTCTCCCACCGAATAGGCCATGGGAGACCTTCTATGATAAACAAAGGAAGTATGATCCCAAGGTTAGGATGACCTTTGGCTTGAGAAGGACATTGAGGACCAATGGTTGGGATGTAGAAAAAATTGAAGCCTATTGGAAATATAGGCAAGAAATCTCCCAGACCACCCATACCTTCAGGGTCATGGACTCAGATGAAAGGTGGGAAGAACTTTGGGATGAATGGCATCCATCCCCTATTTCTAGCCTAGACATAAGCCAAATGCTGACATGCAGGGTAGAGCAAGATGCAGTTAGAGTGAGACCAAGCCAACAACTGCAAACTTCAGAGCAAGCTGCAGCTGCCACAGAACAACAAAGAAGTGTGGTGTCTTCACCACCACAAACCTCCACATCATTGGGAGTAATTGAAGTCCCTAGTTCCCCACATGTGCCACCGATAACAATAGAGGTAGAAGGGAGACAAATGTAGCCAGAGGCTAAGACAACCAGAAAAAGAAAAAGGGTGTAGTTCTAATTGGACCCAGAAGAGGAAGAAGAGCCTTGACAGCACCTAGTGCAGAGCATTGCAACTTCTCCTCAGATAGAAATTACTCCCCCTCCTCCCTCTCAATCCATTCCTCACCCTACTGGTGTGGTGCCTCCACCCAGTTAGATGACACCTCTTACCACTACTGCCATTCCCATTTTGTAATTCACCCCATCCTTAGTGCCTTAAGCCTTAACATTACCCTATTTCTCCCCCTCTATTCCCAGAAAGATGCCCCTATAACTCACCCCTAGCCAGCCAATGGCTCTCTAATATATCTTACCACAAGTATTTCCATTCATAGGGGGAGGGGGACATATTACATCCCCTTCCACCTTTCAGACACAAGCTGATGTCGCTAGGAAGGCAAGAGAAGCCCAATTAGAGAAGAAGAGGATTAAGGAGAATAAAATGCTAGTTATTCCACATTTGAGGTCACAATTTGACCCCATCCAATAGCAATTGATGGTGACCCATTTGTCACCCAATGTTGCCAGGCTAAGCAAACAAATGTAGCTAAAAGACTACACCATGAATGTAGTGGCCATTGACATGTCCCTATTTAGGCCTCAAGATAGAGTCAAGTTGCTGATCGAATCCACTTCTACAGTCACAAAAGATTACTTAAAGAAATAAAGGAGACTACAAAATATGGAGGCCAATTTGGCCCAAGAGAAGGCAAACTATAATAGTTTGGCTGAACAAATAAATAGGAAAGACAATGAGATAGCTAGTCTATAGAAATAGTTGTAAGATATTGTTTCCCTCCAGACTCAATGGGCAATTCAAGCCCAAAATGATTCATTAAAGATAGATCTTACACTTGTGAAGGATGTAGCAATAGCTCTAAGATGGCAAAGTGCAACATTTTAGGGAAGAGTTGAAGGACTCCAACTACAGGTTACCTAATTATAGCAAGGGCTACTAGAAGAATAGAATAAAGCTATGGCTTTTCAAGCCCAGTTCCAAGTTGAGCAATAGAGGACAACACAACTAGAAATTGAGATGGACATTAGGCCAAGAGGTGTCAGAGTAGTGCAACTAGTAAAGGAGATCTATGAATCAGTGTGGGTGAGAATCTCTTCAAATATTCCCTAGCTTAAGCCATTTTTCACCTTCCTGCTCAACGCAAAGCAACTATGTGAAAGGGCAAAGAATCTAATACAAAACACTATGGGCATGATCTCTAGGAGAGTCATAGACTCTCATTCATTACTAGAGAATCTCTATAGCTCAATGGATACAACATTGGTACCCATAGGAATCATAGATAGAATGACCATCATGAGACAGATCAATGAAGAACTCAGTCGCAATACCATGGCCAACAATTACAGAAGTTGTCTCGATGTCGTAAAAGAAGGCATTAGAGAGATGAGAGGCCACATTGAAGATCTGGTGCAACTAGGCCTCCCTTTCCCATTTCCAAATGTAAGGATGGTACTGATGGTGGATCAACTTAAACCATTACTGCTCACCAAACAAAGGGATCAAACAGTTTTCTAAAGCCTGGGAGATGATTCCTCACCCCTAGAGGTTGAAACTATTTTGGTTCCTATTTTCTGGCTAGAATCCAAGCTAAAATCCATGGTTTAGGTCCTACAAACCTTTTTACACCAGGATCTCACTAGCTTGGATCTGGCCTTTGAAAAATTATAGAGCAAGTAAGGATTATCTGACCATGAGTGGTCTATCTTCCAAACAGTGCTATTGAAGCTGTAAATTTTGAAATTTTGATTGAGTGGGAGTCAGGTTCTTTTTGAGTAAGCTCAAAATTCTTGGAGGTCACCAATAATGATAGAGTAATTTCCTACTCTATGTCGTATTTAATTTATTTTTTTGGTTTGAGCATTGCAATTTTGGTTCTTATGCATCAAGGATGAAGCCTCAGGGTTTTGATGCAGAGGACACATTCATTTTGCTAAGTATCAAAGTGCAGTAGAAGCTGCTAAGTGTCATCCTTAAAACATAGTTTATTTTAACCCATTTTGTTCCTTTTTTTTCAATTTTGGCCTAAGTATTGGGTTCAAGTAGAAACGGCCATGTGTCAGCCTCTAGGAGATGAAGATAAATAGCTGGCAACTTTTGAGGACCTCATTATAGCTTTCTAGAGAACCACAAAATGTACCATGTGTTAGCATCCATGTATCATAAGAGGCACCCATGTTTCCTATTTTGATAAATACTTATAATGAGCTAAGCAATAGAGAGAGTGAAAGGTGCTAGGTGGCAGTAGCGGAGGCCCTGAATTACCTTTTTGAAGAAGTAGTGGAAGCCACCACGTGTCAACTACCAAGAGCCTTTGTTTCAATGCCTGGGTCCAATTCTTTCCATTCAATGCATAAAGGCATCATTCATTTTTCTAAGTATTGAAGTGCAGTGGAGGCTACCAAGTGTCACCTTCTAGGTCCCTCTCTACTTCATCCCCAAAGAAAGCAGAAGGCACCACATACCCCCAACAGGAGAAGCGAAAGATGCCACGTATCTTCCCAAGAGTAGCAGAGGTTGCCATGTATCAACTTCTGAGAGACCACCTTCAATCCTAATCACCAAACGAAGATTGTGGTGGGTCGAAGATGATATTTTAAAGTATCGATGAAGCATCGATTGTCAACAAGTGAAGACTGCCACATGCACCCATCCTTCTTAAGGGTTGTGAAGGCAAAGAACGCACTGAGTTTTGTTTCAATAAAGTTGAAAAGTATCGAGGAAGTGGGCTGTGACAGGTGTCAAAGGTGGGGTGTTCCTCAACAAAATATAAAGAAATCCAAAGTGGCCAAGTGTCATCCTATGATGCCTCTTAAATCAAGAGGAGAGAAATTTCATTAATTAACTAAGTGTCCTCGTGTCTGTTTATTTGATACAATAGAGATGGAGGGAAAATAGGTAGAAGTTATTCTTGGTAGATAGAACAGTGCATCAGGTAGATTTTTGGGGCTCTCAAGCATTGAAAGTGCCATCTGTTTGTCCCCTAGTAGTAGAGGCAGAAGAGACAATTGAGAAGCCAAAACAGGGATGAAACAAAGAATTTCAGGCACAAAGAGAGGTACTAGACATGGATTGCCATGCCGCAGTCAGGGCAGTTCCTGATAAGACTAAGATGCATCCAAGGCATTAAATGTACCATCTATTTTGTCCCCTATAAGTGAAGGATAGAGTGGAATCATGCTAAAAATAAAGTGATCGAAGGAGACATCTAAAGCTATATAAGCAGGATTGTAAAATCAAAAAAAGGAGGGGGATTTTTGATAGTTTAGACTTCTTGTAATTTTCACCAATAATATCATTTTCTCTTGTCTTGATTTCTTGAAGTTGTAAAGTTGATATAATCATGCATGTTTTTGTGCCCTTTATGTGGCTGAATAAATTAAGGAAATTTAAGCTCCATGCCTGGGTTGGTGTTATCTATGTCATTTACACAGTAGTCCATGCTATAGATTTGCTAGTGTTGTGATTGGAAATGTTATTCGCTTTTGTCTCATTTTTTGGAATCTGAAGTTCTACATAGTTGTGCATGACTTTTGTGCCTCTTATGTGATTAAAAGGTTTTATTAATAAGATTGAACACTATGCCTTTGTTGAAAATTCATGTATCTCAACAAAAGACTCCCCTATTGTGACCCTCTATTTTTGTTATTCCAATCATTTACATTGATCATGCACTTGTCTACTCTTAAATGTAATTAAATCATATAATAGTTTCTTTGTGCTCAAGTTAGGATTAAGATTAGTCTCAGGTGCATCACCATAGTTAGGTTTCAATTCCTGCATTTTGCATTTTTGTTTAGTCTCCTATCCCTTTTCCCCAACACCTATGAAATAGAAGAGACCAGCTTCTTTAAAACCTGGAAGTTGTTTCAAGCCGCATTATCCCACAGCTTGAAACTTCCCATTGTTGATTGGCTAAGACCTAGCACAATTTTATGCCATCAATAGTTACAAAGATCAAAGCTAGGCATAACTTCTTTATGTGAGAATAACACATCTAGTAGTCAACAAGTGTGTGACTAATCTAGTAAACTACATGCTCTTTATGTTTCTAATAATGATGGGCAAGTATGGATCCCAGGGCATGATCCATAGTGGAAATATACAATAAGAATAGTTGTCCTTGTTTTGGGGGAATGAGAACTGGTGGTGAAAGAAGGTAGTTCTTAAGAGTATCAAAGGCCTCCTAATAACCATATTCTCAATTAAAATGAATATATTTACTTAAGAAGTGATGAAATGGTTGACATTGTTTAGATAGCTAGTGAGATAAAATGATGGATAGAATACATTTTACCCTATAAACTACAGAGTTACTTAAGATTAGATGGGGGTGTAATTTCTAAAATGATTTTGATTTTACTAAGGTTGACTTCTATCCCACAAATAGAGATGGTAAATCCTAAAATCTTACCCATCAATACTTCAAAAATGTGTTTATTGGAATTTAGATGGACATGAAACATGATTAATCTAGTGAAGATTACCTTTATGACCAAAATAAGGTATTTTTGTAATTTTCACTTATAGAGGAGCTCATCCACACAATCCTTAAAATTTTTATAGATGGTATCATGGAAGATATAATCCATGGATATTTGATAGGTGACTCATATGTTCTTTAGGCTAAAAGGCATAACTCAATAGTAGAATGTCCCCTAGGGAGTAATAAATGAAGTCTTATGATGGTGTTCTAGTGTGAAAAGGATATGATTATATCTAGCGTAACCATCCATAAGTGATAATATTTTGTGCCTGAATATTATGTCCACTAATTGGTTGATATTAGGGAGAGGGAAATCATCCTTAGGATAAGCAAGATTAAGGTCATGAAATTTAGTACAAAGGCATAGTCCTCCTATGGGTTTTATGATAGGGACAATATTAGATACCCATTAAGGGTAATCTATAGGTTGGATAAAGTTAATAAATAAGAGATGTTGTAACTCTTCTTTGACTAAGAGCATAATGTCAAGGTGATTTTTTCAAATCTTTTAGTTTATGGGTTTGGCATCAAGGAAAGTGATAATGTTATGGATGAAAATATCAGGATCGATATTGGGCATGTCACTATAGGACCAAGAAAATGCTTCACTATGATCTCCCAGAAACATAGTGAGATCCTGATGCTCTTAAGGATCTAGATATTTTTTTATATGAACTATTCATGAAGTTTCATGAGATCTAATGTTAATGTCAATAATAGCCTCATTTAATAGACTATAAGTTTTAGATGGAAGGGATTTATGTAGATGGTAGTGGTCTGTGATTAAATGAGTTAAGCTCAACTCATTTTCATACCACTAAAGAATAGGGATGGTGGAAAAATCTTGCCCTATCATGTTTTGGTAGGATAGAGGAATAGTTTTAACCTCCCCATCACATTGATAGATAAAATTTTCTATGATAATGGAATTGACTAAATATTTTTAGGAGAATGTATATGACATCATCTATCAAAGAATGGGTCTTGAATGGTGAGGATGGTGTGTCTTCTTCAAGGATAGGGAGAAGAGTAATTTTTGGGGTAATTTTGGGATTTTTGTTAAAAATGAGCCCATGCTTTTTGTTGAGTTTTCCAAAATCTCATAACATAACTTTGTGTGGGCCTTGTTCATAGTGTCTCATGTCAAAAGCCTTCTCAGCACACCATTGTAGGTATGTATTTGAAAATTAGATTTTATCCAATAATGAAAATTTTGAGGTAAATGGTTTATCATGGGTTTGGTTAGAAAGGCATAAAGAAGGTTGATCAATTCCCCAATAGATTAAATGGTTATTGAGGAAAGGTGGATTGAAGGGAATAATCTCTCCAATGTTAGGACAATATGTAATCTATTTGTCCAGATGCCCATATTATTGGGGAGTGGGGAGAGTATTGAGTGTCAATAATTGATACTCTCTAATTGATAGTTGTTAAAATGTGGAATCAATGGATTCCTTACCAATCCTTGATGCAAGGATTGTTGTACTAGAGTATGAATCATTGGATGATGAATGGGTAGTGTTTTGTAATAGAATTAAAATGTCATTTGGTCAAAAGGTGAGATTATAAGTTTTAAATGGATGGGGATTAGCTAAGACATTATGGATTTTAACTTCTTGTTGGAATTTAATACATTAGTACAAGGCACAGGGGTTATAATGCATAAAATTTATCCAAGAATGTCCTAACATGATGTTGTATTGAAATTCCTCTTCTGTTACCTAAAATAATTTGGGTAGAATATGTATGCCTACTTGGATTTGAAGGATGGACATTCTTATTATAGGGGCCAAAGTGTCATTAAATGCTCATAAAATAGTCAGGGATTAGGATATAATAGTTTTAGGTAATTTTAGTTACTTAAATACATGAGAGGAGATGATATTTATACTTTCACCATTATCAATCATTACTCATTTGACTTGAGTCTGATTAATTTGAGTAGTGACAAATAGTGGGGGTTCTTGGTCATCAGGTTGTAACAGTGATATTTTTGAATCATGGAATGTTATAGATAATGGCTTTTGATGTGATGTGATGAAAGCTTATAAGGCTAGGGTTCATTAGCTTGTATCTCAGTGGCCCACAAGTCTTCTATCATAGCCTTGTGATTATGTGGAAAGTTTTGGATAAGTTCATATAAAGACATATTAACTAGGAGATGATGAAGCTACTTTAGAATAAATATCTATATTAATTTTGAAGAATTGTTAATTTTTGATTTCCCTAAAATATATTTTTTATGTATTAGAATGGGTGTTGTAGGATCATTTGTGGTAGGAGATGGTGTTTTCATAATAGGCACTTTCACTTTATCATGAATGTGTGTCTTATGACCCTGGGTTTGGCATCATGTAGCTATGTGAATCACATCTATCTAAAATAAAGGGGTATTTTTTGTGTTCTTAGACTTGTCCACATCTAGAGGGTTTAGGATGGGTTGGTATCAATCTCTATCAAAATTTTATCTTCTTTTTACTACCCATTCTAATATTATTGGTAGTAGACTACTTAATTAGGTGGATGTAACCCTAGTAGTTTGACTATGGAGATAGTCATAATCCAATTATTCCATTAAAATATCATCTTCTTCTAATAAGTTTTGGACCTCAACTTTTAGTGCATTAAAATTTATATATCATGACCTACTATTTGATGATACATGTATTTCTTGTTTTCTTGATGCCACACTAGTCTATAAACTTGAGGGTTAATGTGTTTTACGAGTGGTAGAGTGATAAGGGAGGTTTGGAGAAGTTGATCAAGGCTATTAGAATAAGACCCCTTTATTGGATCATGACTAAAAAAATTTTATTTGAGGCATATGTAGGGAAGTTACTTTTGACTTCAAACCTTGATCTTTCAAACTAGTTATTTGAATATTCCCTACAGTAGGTACTTTGTGATTAGGATAAGCCTGTATACCTAAAATTTGTGGATAATAAGGGTTTAAAGGGTTATGTATTAGCATTATCATGGTGGGAAGATCCCTTTGTGATGGTACATGTTCTTTAGTAGAGGATTTTATGATGATGGATTTTAGTCATGCTAAAGGATGGGGTCCCAATATAGATGATGTTATTAGAATTGGTGGCAATGGTGCTTTCCCTTTTTAAATATGATCAAGGGTAGTGGAGATGACTTCTCTAGGGAGTTCAGTCCGAATGGGAGGATTTTGTAAGGATTTTACTCATGAGGAACCAATTTTTTTTTTTACCTATAGCCTCCCCTTAATTTCTCTAAGATTTAGCTCTTCTTGACTAATGAAGGGAACTAGTCTTGAGTTGGTTAGAGGCAACATGATAACATTTTAGGGGATAATAAGCTAGAGGGGATGGGCATGCTAGATATAGGTATTGAGATGACATGAGGAATGGTATGCATATCTTGTGGAATGTCTAAACAAGCCTTTCTTTGATAGTATTTTCTTCCTTTATTTCTAGTTGATCATCTTGAATGTTTTAAAATAATATTTCTTCAAGTGGATCCTAAATAATGAGATATGGAAAGCTTGGGGAACTTTTTAGGATAACTTAAATTAATTAAAATGGTTTGAAGACATCTCCTATAAGGATATTGGGGATACAAGTACTGCTAAATTCTTTAGGCACAAGTTGATCATGGATTGTACTAATTACATGGGTTTTATGGTTTGAGGTGGATCTTGAATTAGCCTACATAGAATTAGATGAAGCATGGTTAGGTAATGATTGCCTAAATATGTATATATAATTATTAGGTGGCATATTTAGGTTATCTAGTTATAACTTCCCTTGATTAATAAGGTTATGTACTAGACCTTTGAAATAATGACACCTATTGACATCATGACCTATTACATGATGGAAGTTGAAAATTTTATTTTCCTTAAAAAAAATAGGCTTAAGGTGAGAGTCATCAAGAGGTTTTATCAGAGGGAGTTCCATGAGAGATTATTTTAAGATCTCATCCAAGATAGATGCAAAATGCTCTCCTAAAGTTGTATAATATCATGGAAGAAAACGTGTTAATGGTTTTTAGGATTGTGTCTAAGAAGTAGAGGGATTAGATTGGCCTTTTTTTATGAGGGTGTTGATTTTATGATTATGGAGTTAATATCACCTTTGGTTTTATTATTATTTTTAGTTCCTTTAGAGATATAAAATTTGAATTTTTTACTATGTAATTTTACTTTCCCTTCTTCCAAGGCTCTAATTTCTAGTTTGTGGGCCATCAAAAAGGCCTCATCAAAGGTTTTGAAGGATTGAACTCATAACATTGATGAGATACATTTATAAAATTATCTCAAAAATAATTTAATTATTTTGGCTTGTATAAGGGAAAGTGTGAGTTGTTTTATGATAATCCTCCATCTAGCCACGAAATCAATGATAGATTCATCATCGAATTGTCAGATGGTATATAGGTTGGTGATAGTTAATTTTCTTATGATGTTGATATAAAAAAGCTTTGAGAATATTTAATATATCTACCCAAAAGAGATTATGGAATGATAAGGAATTAAGGTGTACCAATCAAAGGCTAGTCTAGCTAGTGACATAGGAAAAGTCCTAATAAGAAGTATGTCATCATGAGAAATAAGATAACAAGCATGTCTAAATGCTTGAAGGTGTTGCTAGGAATCCTCTTTATTTTTTAAATTAATTAACTTTATAATATCCCACTATGAAGGGTGTGGTATAATGGGGATAATTGGGTTAATAGGTTCATTATCGATTTGCTCATAAGTGAGCATATTTTTCTACCCAAAGGTAGATGCTTCCAAATTGGCCATTCTATTCATAAGGATACTCATAAGATCTAGTTGGGTATTGTATTGATAATTACCTCCTAAGACATCTTATTACATATTTTGGTAGGTGGGAAGTGGAGTAAAAAAGGGTTAGGATAAAGGATAACCAACTAAGGTGGTCATAATTGGATGAGAAGTCACCACATACTATGGGGCTTGTAAGGGTATATAAGTAGACCAAATATATTGTGTGGGTTTTGTGTATTGGGTGGTAAATGGGATATGTTGTTGATGAGGTTGAATAATGGGGGCTTGCTACAAATCTTGAGTTAGGGGATTTAAAGGTACACTAGTTTGAATAGGTGGAATGGTCATTAGGATTGAGATAACTACATTCTAAAGTGTCATGGTAAAAGGTGAAGTAGATATAGGTTGAGGTGTGGTGACATTATATGCTTGGGTACTAGTTGTGAATGGACCACTAGATATTACAAGAGGCTAATTACCTAAAGGTTACATAGTGTTAGTGTCAAAAATTGTCTGGGGATGATTGTTAAGGGAGGACACCATAAATATGGTAAACCCTTCACCTTCCTCTAAAGGCATGACATAATCATTCATATAAAACTATGTATAGGGGGAATGTATAATGTATATAGCTTAATAACTAAGGTAATGATTAAGCATGATTGGATTATTATCTAATATGGTGGAAAATTTAGGGTCACCTTGAGTATAATATTATGGAATGTCTTCCCCTATGGACTTAGGGGAAGTAGGAGGACTAGGATAGTTCTCCATAGATGAGGATGAAAAGGGGGGTTTCATTTTATTTAGTGACTATTGTCACATCAAAAACATGTAAGAAAAAGGAAAGAAATAAAAGTAAAAATCACATAATAGTCTTATTTTATTATCTCATATTTAGTGAAAAAGAAAGGCACACATTCTAAATACGTACCTAAAGAGATTATACCTTTTTAACTTTAAAATGTGATAAAATAAAAGAAAGGTTACCAAAATTCCTAATAAATGGAAATATAGAGATGGTTTTAGGTTTGTTTAGGCTCAACAATATCTTTGTATTAGAATCAATATGTATCCTAGTATTTGGGCCTACTCCTTCACTTCACACACCACAACATAAGGGTGTTGGTGCTTAGCTAGTATATATCAAATAACTAGGGTTTATACTTAGCTATCATACTGAGTTGGTTCTCCCCTTGGTGATGAAATCCATGTAGGATAGTCAGGATGAAGGTTAATGCTAGGTGATGAAATCCCAATCAATTACCCTATGTCAATGTTTGATGGATTTATTATGTAAGTGATTTGGTATGTGCATGAAAGAGATGATTGATATGATAAATTAATACATCTAGGTTATTCTATATGAATCACCTAAGAAAGTAAAAATGGATGCATTTATTTTTATCCTTCAGAAAGGAAAAAAAATTGAATTTTATTTTGAATGAAGATAGCAATCAAGAGAAAGGGATAAAAATGGATAAATTCAAAATGAATTATAATAAGAGAAAATGAGACCTTAGGTTTTCCACAAGATGCGATAGAATGTTATATTAGTTTTTCATTTTTATTTAATTTAATTAACTTACTAAAAACTTAATAAAAATTAGGGTTTATGATGAATACCTAGAGATATGAAGATGGTTGTGCACCACTTAAATCCAATGATTGAGGGAACTTATTTTTGGCTTAGAAGAATAACCTACATACAAATAAACAACTTGGACAAAAAAAAAATAGATAGCTAGGTGAGCTACCTAGTTAGGAACTAGTCCTGGGAATTTATGAACTTACTTAGGTGGATGTTAGCTCGTTGTTTTCATAATTAAGTGGATAAATAATACTTGACATTATAAAAGATAAAGATTCAATAATAATGATGATTATAATTAAATATTTATTTAAGCTATTAATTTAATCAAATTATTCATCATAATAAGCCATAGAAACATTCACATCCTCTTATACAACATCAATTTGGTTGGAAATAGATTCAATAGAGGGAGATTAAAAAATGGCACAAAGTGCTAGCTCAAAGACTATGCCACTTTGATTAGAGAAAAGGGGGTGGGATACTATAGGCAAATCAATGATATTAATGACATCATACATAATTCTTGGTAAAGTCATGTACATAACAAAGCCATGTTTAAAATGATAAAAAAATTAGAATGAATTAAAGACATGTGTCTAGGATAAAAAGATCGGGTTTTAAAACCAAGTATAGTGGATCGATGTTGATCTTGAAGGATTGGTGTTAATTGTATAGAATTGATGTCGATTTAGAATGAATCAACATCGATTATATCTATAACTACACTTAGTTAAAAATAAAGACTAAAAAGATGATAGAGGATACTAAAAGGACATAGAGGGACATAAGTTATACTCCAAGGGTTGGATAAGTAGATAGAATCAAATAAACTAATGAAAAATGAAATAAACAAGATAAGTACTTACATTAAACCTATTTACAAGTATAATGAATTATTTTCAATAAATTAAAGTACTCCTTCAAGATCATAATGATGGATGCAAATTATATGCATCAAAATTCTGCCAGAGTGGTGTTAATGCTTCCTCAATTTCTCCAAAAATATATGTATAATTTCAAAGTTAAGAGATCATGGTCCCTGAGCCAAAGGGATGTTTGGATATAAATGGATTGATGTTGATCTAGAGAATTAGTGTCGATCGAAGGAGAATTGACACCAATTTATCTAATTTTTTAGTTGAAGGTTTTAACCATGTTGGTTTGTTCCAAATATGAGTAAATTTGGGTTTATGAGCATGAGGTTATTAGGGCTGGGGTTATAGGTGGGTAAAGTAGTTAAAAAGTTAGGATTTCCTAGGTTGTTAATAGATTTAGGTGATTAGGGAGGTGAAAAGTTAATTTACAAAATCAAATTACCATGTAACTAATGATAAATAAACTAAACTTTAGGATAGGGATATTTAGGAGATTAGAAAAATAATAACCTAAGACACCTAAAAAATCATATATAGTATACAAAATTATAGTGTCTACAATCATCTTTATGATCTTTCTATCATCTTTGATTGCATCATCAAATATAAAGTCAAACTAAACCCTATAAATATGTCTTGGTACCACATACGATAATTACTAGGGTTCCTAGTCTATATTCATGGTATTGATGTTGATCCTAATAAGATCAATGTTATTGTGAACATGACTATCCTTCATTCCATTCTATATATTTTCAATTACCTTGGCAAGTTTTGGGAAATAAGATGATTTATCTATAAAATGGATTACTAAATTTTTTCTTGTTAATTTTATTCTAAATAAAGGTAATACTTTTGAATGGATAGATCCTTATCAAAAAATATTTGACAATATGAAATATTTTCTGCTTCATCCACTCACCCTTTGCCCACCTTATAATGATCATCATCTAATCTTATATACTTCTGATTTAGTTGTATCTTTTATGGTAATGCTTACACAACAAGATGATATCAGAAGAGAATATACCATCTATTATATTAGTCAAGGCCTCATTTAATATGAAAAAAGTTATAGAAATAGAATTTAATTGCCTCATAATATATTTTGTAGCTGAAAAGCTTTGTCATTACATGCTTTATCAAACAACTTATGTTATCATTCATTTTGATCTACTCCATCACTTCTTCTATAAATATTTTATCCCTAGAGATAGAATTATCAAGTGGATGGTCCTTATAATGAATTTGATCTCTATATTATTACACAAAAACTTGTTAAAGGATAAATCAATGTTGACCAACTCACGAAAGTTCCCATACCTACTACTGATCACCTTTAATATAGTCTCCCAAATGATAATATCCTCTATATTGAAGGTCTTAATTAGACCATATCTCTTAAAGATTAATTCCATAATTTCACTATTTATCTTGAAGTAAGTAATATATAAGAGTCATATATCCTTCTAAATACTACTAAATTTAAAGTAATCATCAAATAATTACCTAAAATAAATGTCAATGGTGTTAAATGCCTTCAATTAGTTGGGTTAGGTTGTATCCTCACTATTCCTCTTGGTAAAGTCATCCCTTTTTCATTTATCCTTACATTTTATATTACTAATAATATGGAAAAATATGAAGCATTAGTCTTAGGCATGAGAGCAACACTTGATTTAGATATTACATATATATACTCTTTGGGTGACTCCCAACCATCTGCCTCTAGGTTAATGGTGATTATCAATGAAAAATTGAAAATGACATTGCTTATCATCAAATAGACACTACCCTTGCCAAAAAAAATTCTTCTTTTACCATTGATTTGATCCATTGATATCAAAATGCTATCACTGATTTGCTTGTTTGTTTAGCATCTCTTTTTCACCTGCATAAAGTTCTTATTCTACCTTTGTTATTCAAATAAGAAAGTCCCCATCTTCTATTCAACCACCATATTAACTTATTTGTCATATTAAATTTGTCACAATTTGGCAGAGCCCATGGTATAAATACATCATTCAATTCCTCAATCATCAAACCTATCCTCTAAACATGGATTTCCATAAAAAGGCTCGAATTGAAAACCAAGACTTCAGATATTTATTTTGATATAACATCATCTATTATCATAATGTTGAAGGTACCCTACTCTACTATGTTATGAAAGAAGAGGTTCCTCCTCTCCTTCAATAAGCACATGGAGGATTTTACAGTGGTAACTATAAATGACATACTACAACATGCAAATGCTTACACATGGGTTACTTTTGGCCTAATCATGAAAAGGATTCCTTTAAGTTTGATAAAAGGTGTAGTCCTTATGAAATTAATGATGAGCTAATCTATTCTCTTCCAATTGAGATTCAAACTTTGGAGTCTCCCTAATCATTCTCAATGTGGGGATTATATCTTATAGGCAAACTACCTAGATCACATGATGGTTCTAAATTTATCATCATAACTATCAAGTATTTTACCAAATGGGTCAAAGTCATGCCTCTCATAAGTGTCACTGAAACCACCATTTCTAAATTCCTCCTCAATTAAATCATTTGTCTCTTTGGCATTCCTCATAATATAATTTTAAATAATGTTTTCAATTCTAAAAATAAAGGCGTCAAATAAATTTGTGTTAGATTCAAAATCAATCACAAATTTTAAATACCCTACCATTAATAATACAATGACCAAGATAAGTCCACTAAAAAAAATTTCAATAAAATTATCAGAAATAAAATCCATCAAAACTGCATGGATTGTCTCCTTCATCTATATCCCTCTCTTTGGGCCTATCCCTCTCTTTGGGCCTATCACACTAGCATACAGACTACCACTAGGGTAACACCATTTTCACTAATCTATGGTTCTAAATCAGTCCTCTTATTATAAATCAAGATTCATTCTCTTCACATATCTCTTCATGGGATCATAACTGATGAATAATTACATGAATATCTCCTTCATGCTCTTTATATTATAGATAAACACCATCTTTCCACTCTAAAACACAATCACCAATATGAGGCTCACATTGCCAAACAATATAACAAAAGGGTTAAAGTCTACAATATCAATGTTGGTGATCTTGTCCTTAAATTAGACTACACTCATGAGAAATTGGGTAAATACATACAAAAAAGGTGTGTCCCTTACTTAGAATAAGAAATACTTGGTACTATCACCTATCATCTTTAAACTAATGAAGGTTGTTTTTTCAAAGAGCCCACGAATGCATAATTTTTAAAGAAGTATTTTTCCTAGATCTTTCCTTTATTATCATTTTTTATATGTGCTCTCCTTTTAACCCTTTTTTAGGATACTTACATGTTTCTTACCATCTACAATAGTCTCTCATTTAATAAACCTTAGTCCATTATTTTGGTCCTTTGGTTTATCTTTTCTCATGAGTTACATTATAAAACCATAGGTAGGACCTGGTCTTCTTCATGATTTCCTTTTGTTCTCATTATTTCCTTAATTTTTAATTAATTTTTCACCCCTTGGGTTATAATTTTTTGAGTTGAAGTGTAAGACCATGGATAGGATTAGGCCTTCCTCATAAATACCATCTTACTTATTTTTCACATGTTTTGTGTACCTTCTTGGGTGTTTCTTTTATGAGTTGCATTATAAGACCTTGGATAGGATCATGCATTCCTCATACAATCACCATATTTAATTCAATGTTCCTTTTCTATAATGTGTTTAGAATGGTTATAAGTTTATGATCCCTTATTCTCAACATCTTTAGATTCTTTTGTAGATAAAATTTTCACAATAATAAAGTATTATCATGTTTTCCTACACTTCCCTCATTCTTATGATAAGGGATAACACTTAAATATCATTGTATCCCTTTTTCACCCTTTGTCATATTTTTTACAATTTGAAGTAATTAAAATTGTTTCATGTTTCATTCCTCTTGATTTCCTCTCCTTTTCATTCCACTCTAGATAAACCAAAGTCAAATTCAAGATAGCACTTTTATTTTGCCTAAATTAACAATACTATTAGACACCGTGTTCTCTAAGTTCTCTTTCTTATAATCTAAGTCCAAAATTTGTAAATGTTAGTCATATTTAGAACCCATGTTTAGTTGTCTGAATTTGTACGGATGAATAAAAAATCCATAATTTTTCTTTAAATCTAAATAATTTAAAATAAAAGGGAATGATAAAAAAGGCAACATCCAAAGTCAAAAGTCAAAATTACACCAAAAACATGATCAATAGCATATCTCCTATCTCCAATTGAAGCTCAAACTCCATAGTTTTCCTCATGATATATTTGAGATCCATTGGGGTGTGGTAGGCTAGTATATTAGAATAGGATAATTCAAAAATTTATGGTGATACCTAATTTATCATGCAAGTACCTAATCTTCAAATTATACTGACAACTCTATAAGGGGTCTTGAGGAATGGGGAACATGTTGTTTGAAGGTAGGTCCATTTAAATTTTCATGCATATATCCTTCATGGGATGATATTCATACTTCATTTTTTGGCCTAATATTTGTGTGGCTATGATAAGTTATTTATATTCCTTAATGTTGAAAGTTTTCTTGAATTGAAAAACCTAATTTTAGTGTCTTGACTTTGATAAAGAGTTTATCTTTCTTTTTCCTTCATTTTCCCCACCACCCATTTCATTTCCCCCCTTTATAGGCAAGTGTGAATATAAATATGTTTTCTCATTTTATACTATATTATCTCTTCTTCACATTTTAAAAACATCCTAACATCACCTTATTTTAGATGTATCTATCCTTAGAACAAAATAGTATGTTTGAGTGACTATGGATTACTTTCTTTACACCATGGCTTTACATCTCTAGCATTTCTTTGATTTATTTTAACATTTGTTATTTTTGTACCCTTCTTTTTTTTTAGACACTTGAGTTTATTTATACTTTCATGTTAATTTTACATTGTTGAGTGAGGTTGGCTTGTTACTTCTCACTAACCAATATTGTTTTCCCTTTCATGCACTATTTCCATTGATCATTGAGTAAGGATTGTTACTGTTCACTCATCAATGTTATTTTACCATTTTTCTTATCCATATTTATTTAAGGATTGTTGCTTCTTTCGCATTAATGTTTGATTAACATTTTTGACATATATCCTTGGTTTGACTTGGTTAGTTTTCCTTTCTTACTTAAGGTTTACTTGTTTGAGTTTTTTAGTATTTAGAAGCCTTGACTTTTTAGTTAGTTGATTTAATCTAAATTTTGACTTGGTCATTTGGTCCTAACTTATCATTTATCACCATAGCATACCAAATTCCAAGTACATCTTGTCTACACAACATCAATTATCTTAGCTTTCCTTCATTTATTTATGTTTTATCTTTAGTTTTGTATCCTTGGGTTGTCAAAAGTAGTCTCTATGCCCTCCATGATTAAAACAATAAACATAATATAAAACCATATAGAAATAAAGGTAACTCAAGGTATGCATATATTAATTTTATTTATAATTGTTTCCATTTTAGTCATTTACTTATAATTAATTTATGATTTAAAATAGAGAAATTTTTTTGCTTTAGCATTGTGTATTACTATGTTCTTTTCTTGAAGCACCATCCCCTATTACGCTTGAGTGACATATGAGCTTTGAGTGTGGCATACATATACATGTAATATTTTATACATTTATCAATTATTGATGATTTTTACCTTGTATAAACCCATTGAGTCTCAATTTCTTTGAGTGCATGCCCTAAGGGGTGCATTGGGAAAGGGGTGGGTAGACCATTGGTGCTTCATAGGATGGTTGTCCCTATACTACCACGTGATAAATACATAATCATCTCCTAAAAACACTCTCCCTAATATTTTATTCCTCTTTTTCACCCTCATCAAGTCATTTTTCACCTTTATTATCCCTTCCTAAGCCTAAAATCCTTTCTAAATGGTTTGCATTATACTATTAGACCCATCGACCATGTACACTAATTGATAAAATTCATTTCGGATCTAGCTCAGCCCCTCATTGACTTAGGTCAAGACCTAATTTATTTTTATCAATAATGATATATATTTGATTTGGATGGTGTTGTCTTCTAAACTTTCAAAACGGTTTAGGGTTAGATTCAACTATATATAGAGTTTAATTTCACCCTTTTTGGAAAGACAACAAGAGTTAATTATTAAATTATGCTTATTTATAATATTCTCTTCTGCCATTCTACTTGTAGAATTATAGCTTAGGGTTTTTAATTTGAGAATAATATTATCTTATGTAAAAGTCTTGGATGATTTGTCCTCTCTTAGTTATCATTACAAACCACATAAACCTTTTGTGAAGCACCTTTGGCTAAGGGAGATATTAAATCTCGATGGGTTCATCTTCAAGGTAAGTATCTCCAACTTTACTCCTCTATCTTAGTAGATAGAATTAGAATAATTAATGGATATAGAATATATTTCTCTCTCCATGCATTAAGGTTTTACCTATACATAAATTAATTAGGATTATCTTATGAATGTTTAATTTTATGTTTACTAAACCCCACTTTATGCCATAAGCTTTGGTAAACACTAAATTAGATTTTACTTTTGCTTTGCATATAAATTTGTGATTATGAAAACATAGGATGTAGATAGGGTTATTTTATGGTGTTGCTTGACTATAGGATTTGGAACCCTCTCTATTGATATTATTATAGTAATATATCCCTTGGTTAGGTCTAACAGATCCATCTTGGTCATGACCCTAAATATCTATGTATCAACAATCGATGGTGTAAGTAAGATTTATCCTCCCTAATCTATGATTGATTTATAGATCAGTTATATTTCCCTTTACATACACTTGGCATATATGTGTTAGTTCCATGCTAATGGATTGTATATTTAGTTATTCCTACATACACACATTTTTTCCACACTTATACTTGAGTGTGATACATGAATACATGGATACATGATATATTGTTATTTGGGATGTTGGGACTTACATTTACTCATGTCATGTAGACATTGAGGACATCTATTTTTTTGATATGTATACACATGGTTTATATAGGTCAACACTCACATTTCATTATCATATTTGAGCTTACATATATACTTGCACATACCTTTATCCATAGTTATATCTTATGCAGGGTACTTGATATGTTCTACACTTGAGATTTTTTCCTAACACATTTTATCCATGGGCTACTATAACATTTTTATTATGGTTACTTATTCCCTAATTTATGTACTTATTTGAGTGTATTGCCATGCTATTGTCTTTATTTTTTGATCATTTGAATATGCTCATTTGATTTTATCTCTTTTTCCTATGTATGCTTTCATTAACATTCATATATGTCATTGTTTATTATATAAACACTTGGATATATCATCATTATATTTATAGACATTTGACTATTATGTCCCTTAAATTGTGTGGTATTTGAGTATGCCCCTTATATACAATCTACTTGGACCATTATATTTTGACTTACTTTTTAAGTCTCTTGTATGTGTGTTTGTTTGCTTATTCATCTTTATCTTTACTATCTAGACATTGCCATGATATATCATGCATATTAGGCCTTCAAGTGATCACATTGGTTCCATGTTATTTAATTCTATATCTACCTATACATGTTAATTATATATTCTACATGGTTACATTAATAGATTGTACAATTTTATTATCCTTTTAAGGTGAGATAGGTACCATTTCATAAATTTCCCTAACCTAAAAAGGGGTACTATTATTAGGGGCATGTCATAGAGGCATGTTTTTCACACTTGGAATTGTTTTTAGAATTAGTGAGGGCATGCTTTGTAAGCATGTTCTCCACACTCATTTAGTATATGGTACTCATATCAGTTTTTAGATTTAGTGGGGGCATGTCATATGGGCATGGCTTCCACACATCCACAGTTCTCAGATTCAATGGGGGTATACTTTAGAAGCATGTTATCCACACCTACATCTCAAAATTATAGTGGGGTAATGTTTTGGAAGCATGTTATACACATTGGTAATTATATCAATTTTCATATTTCTCCATATATAGTGGGGGAATGATTTTGAAGCATGTTCTCCACACTTAAACAATTTTCTAAATTGGCCAAAACACACAGCTATATGATTTAGATTCATAGTTGTGGTAGAATTTTATACGTTGGTACTATTATTATACAATTATTTTCATGAGATATATCTAAGGTGTATATGATATGAAATTTGTGCTTAATATTATAAAATCCAAATTAGTTTGAGATTCCAAAACTTTTTTATGGACTACTACCACATCAAATAAAAATTCTTATTAATACTCCATAGGCATTCATGAACTTTATGGATCCAATCTACTACATTTATTCATTCAAATTTTAGTATTGTTGAGGTGATTAAGTCACTCAATATTTATAATTTTTTAGGTTAAATTTGATTTTATCATCTAGCCTCACCATGTTATAAGTATCATCAGTTTGCAAGGTTGAGCTAATCTCAACTATCAAATGACAACTCACATTTGATCTAAGGTTGGGAGAATGTGCCTTAAAATATCTCTCTCTCCCTATCTCCTTGGATATATGCACTTTACATATTTATCTATAAGTTTCCTAATATAATTTTAGATCATTAAAATTATACATCTTTTTCACATTAACTTTCCTATAGGAAAGGCAATTACACCAACACATAGGTGTACTCCTAAACCTCGATATTTCAATTTCAGTCTTTTTCAAGTATTTTCATCTGAAATTGTAATAAAGTATTATATATTCTAGCATGATCTTGGTTAAATTTCAATTACCAATAAAGCACTCAAGTTAGGCACACACAAATATAAGGTATTTTCTACACACCCAAGTATACATTCATTTCCTTTAAACTATAAACTTCATTATTATGTTAAAGTGGGATAGCGTAAATTATATATATATGGATTATGTAACACCCAAATTTTGAAAACTTGGAAAACTTAGTCCTTAATTATTCCTATTAGTTCTAGGCCTTTCCCACTTCTATAATTCTCACATATTCTATACCTTGGGCCGTTTGGACTATATCTCTTAGCTTGACTAGTACTGTGTTGATGACACATAACTTATATCTTTACTAGATTACTTAAAATATACCTCTATTTTATCCTTATATGTTTAGAACTTATACCTACTTTCCTTCTCTTTAGACACTAATGTCTAGGACAAACACTGGCATCAATGTTAGTATCCTTATCCAATGTAAGTGTAAAATGCCCTAAAGTCATCTAATTTTCAAATGAAACATATCCTAATAGTAGGTATAACTAATTTAATGTGATTTATTACTCTAAATGGACTGATATAGATACAAGGTCAACCCTCATTCATTCTTAACATATAAGACCTAGCAACATAGGAAAATACTAATTATTCTTACCAAAGATGATTTAATTGAACAAAGCTTCCTATATATGAATGTGCCATAACAAAGGAAAAGAGAAACCCATAAGCATCCAAGTGATCACATCCATTTTAATCAAGTATTCCATACATGACACTTGCATCAAACCTAGACAGTAACATCGACATAACTATCTCAGGTTGACGTTAATCTCCGTAGCTCTAAAAGCATTACATCTAGAATCTAACAACTATTCTAAAACTATATTCCAATATAATTCCTACTTATTTAAGATTTAGAACTATGTCAACATTATAATAAACAAAGTCTAATACTTATTTAGTATTTCCATGTGTATCTTAGTTGTACTTTCCATACTTAGACTATTTCTATTTTACGAATTTAACATATGCCTATATTTGAGTTTAGCATATAATTGACATGTTATAGATCTTATTATGACCCTTATGTCATTACATTTATATATAACCTTTTAATTAAATAAAATTATAATAATAAGATCATATATATTATTTTAGGGTTAAATAATATCCTATCCAAATTAGCTAATACTGAAATAATGTCTAAATGGATCATTTTTATAAGTGGGTTTTACATTGAATATGTGGGTTAAAAGGATATCAAGGGACAAGTTCTTATAGATTATTTGGCATAAAAACCTTTATTAGACAATAAACCATTGACCATTAGCTTTCTAAATGAGTATATCTTATCTCTTGATGAGTCATCAAAATGGAAACTCTACTTTGATGGTTCCCTCACCATGGCTTGGGGGTAGGTATCATGATCCTTACACCACAAGGTGATCTTACTCCACAATAATTTAGAATTATTTTTAATTACACCAAAAATATTATTGAATAAGAGGCCCTCATTTTAGGCCTCAAACTAGTAAGTAAATGAAATTTCCAACATATATTAGTGTATGGTAACTCACAACTCAATATTAGGCACGTTAATGATGAATACCAATATAAATATGACAATGCTATCCCATAGAAGAGAATGGTTCACAACCTAAAAAGTTATTTTAAGCATAAATTATTTAATAAAATTCTTTATATAATTAACAAAGTAACATATATTAGTCTAATATTGGTTTCATCCTATAAATGAATAAATATATTAGACATAGTTAATTTTTGGTCTAATAGCTAATGGTCCCAGCATATGAAGTACCTAAATCTAAAAATGTTTATGAAATTTTTGGTCTCAATTCTACATGGTAATATTATTTATACACATATCTCCATGAAAACACTATTCCTCCAAACCTTTCATGTAATAACAATAAATCATTTATCTACAGTGCCATATGATTTACCATCTTTAGTGACATATTTTATCATAGGGGCTATTATGGAACCTTGTTGAGTTGTTTAACCACAATAGAGGCCAATTTAGAAACCAAGGAAGTTCACAATGGAATTTGTGGAGAAAATTCTATTGACATGATCTTAGTAAAGTTTTTTTTTTTTTTTTAAATATTTTTATAATGGGATACTATTAGCCTAAACTATAAATAAATAATTGAAAATATGCTAAGAGGTGTATATAATTTCATAAGTAAAGATATATTATACATGTTCCATCTCAATTTTTTTAATCCCATCACAACTATGTGACCCTTTTTTACATGGGAGAATGATATTATTGTCAAAATAAAACCTAACCCATATGTTGACCATAATCACATATTCACCACCAATGAATTATTCACCAAATGAGTGGAATAAATACCTATTAATAATTTAAAGATAAATAAAATATTAAAATTAATTCTCAATCATATCATTTTCCATTATTGTATCCCCTCTACCCTCATCTTTAACATTGTTATGTCCTTCAAAAATAAGGATGTTAAATCCATTTTCACCTAATTACATATCAATCATAAATGATCTATGCCATATTATTTTCAAATTAATGTAAAATTAAATTCATCCAACAAAAACATCATCAAAACCTTAAGCATATTATTTATGATGTTGGTTGAAAGTGGCATTTTAAAATTTATCCTACCTTATGGGCTTACTATACTAGTATCCGTACATAGATAGAGGAAACTCATTACTCACTTATATTTGGAACCAAATCCATACTCCCTATTTATATTGAGTTACTCTCCTTATGAATTTTCTTGAAAATTCTAATTGAAGATGAGGAATATATACTTGCATGTCTGCATGAGTTATAACTTATGGATGATAGAAGAATCAACAAGCTTGATCATTTTTACGAACATCAAAATAGGTTATAAT
>JARHVA010007322.1:520000-595000 GCA_037957365.1 Torreya grandis | reverse complement strand
TCTCTCATGTAGAGTCTCTATCATCTCTAAATCCTATGACTCTCTTGAGGTTAAAACTATATCTTCCCTTATAATTATCACCACTGATATTAAAGACCCAATTATACCTTCACTTCCTTCATCTATGACTCCACCTCAATTTCCTCCCATTCCTATATATGTGCCATCATCCACTCCATATCTATCCACATAAATATTTATATATATAACTACTACACCTAGCTTACTCCTTGATATCCTATAGTTGTGGCCTCATCACCATCTTCATTAGATATGAGCCCCTTATCCTTAGCCATTACTCCTTCCAACACTAATCCCTTGAAATCCCCTTTATCTTCTCTCATAGAATCATCATCCTCTTATCTAAAACAATCAACCTCACCTTTTGATTCTACTCCCAACATGATCTATACTCATATGTAACCCATACATATATCAAATCATATCACTATTCAAATGAGACATACTACAACAATTTAAACTATTTGTAGATGCTCTTAGATCTACTAGTAGTCCCCACTATGGCCTCTCCATGTGTACCTATACAAAAATATTAGGTCATAATAGAAGATCCTACTATATACTAAACTGAAATAAAACTCTTGTAGGCTTATATCTATCAATAATTTACTCTTAGTTAGTAATGATATATCACACAATCATCACATAATCTAAGTACATCTAATCCACCACCCATATTAGGTTAGTCTCCCTAAATTACCTTCATGTAATGTCACCATGCCTCATTCACCTATAGCCCTCATATAATACCTCAAATCTCCTAGATGTTTTTTTTATCTACCCACTATAATGTAATATAAATATGAAAAGGGAACTTCATAGGCCATCTATCACCAATATCCTAATGGATGCTCTAGAGCTATTTGATCCCATGCCCATACTTGTATTAGTTTAGAATTCCCAATACTTTTCCCATTATTATATGCCACCATGTGTAAATTCATATACAACTACACTAACACACAAGGTCCCAAAATCACCTATATATTAGACTCTAATATATACCTAACCACATCTACTATTTCACTCATAAATAGCCTCCTAGTCTTGTTAGGAAGCAATATATTTTTGAAAAGAGACATAAGCATCAAGGGTAGTCAATATATATGTCCTCCAGCTAGATAGATATACAAATCCACCCTCAATCACACCATTGGTATGCCATCATGATCAATTAATCTCCTTATCAACACCTGTCACATCGTATCTATCCAATATACCATGATCCCCTATATTGGGATGCACAAAATCTTCCACACATCCTCCAATGTGATTGTCATATCCTTAGTCAATACATTAAAGGTACTCATCTTTGAGTTCCATTTATCTATGAGTGTTGTAAAAATATCTATTTCTACTTGAATATTTGGAATTAAAGTTATATAGTATAAACCCACTACCTCTAACAATTCGTACTAATCTATAATAAAGTATCATAAAAAAACTCAACACTACCAATCACATCTCATGTGTAGTCACAACTGATATTCCCTCTTGAAAACACCAAAATGAAATGCACTTAGTCAAATTTCTCATAAAACTCCAAAAAAATGAATAACCTACATAAAACCATCAAAATTTTCATCAAACAGTCGTAGATGTCATTCATGTGAAAATGTAATTCTTTAGAATGAAAACACTATTTGATGGAGCATAAATGACATGACTTTTGAGTAAATTTTAAACTTTCAAAAATGTTGTGTATTTTATGTAAATTCCTTTAAAAAGTAAAAAAACACCATTTTAAAGTAGGCAAACATAGATATGGTTTATGCAAATGTTACGAGTATATATTTATTCAAAACATTTATGTTTCCCCCATGTTTTTAGCAATAATTACACCTAAAATTTCAAAAAAAAAAAAAATTATACATACCATTCCCCTACATCCCTCTTGTCTTAAAAGTCTCTCACACACTTTTTATAGTGTTTTTTTGTCTAAAATATGGTCCATGATTTCTTAAAATCATTTCCATCCTCATAACTCCAATTTCCTAGTGGTAAGAGCTAAAATGACCTATATTCCACCCCCATGCCCCTAGTTAACCCACCATAACCCATTCACTTCATAAATTTTAACCACTCTTTGTCAAATTTTACCATTTTTCTCATTTCAAGAACCCATCCACATCTTTCATCCCTACATTCCCTCTTGAGGGGGCATCTACCTAAGTACCTAAGCAATCATGCCACACGGGGAATATTTTTGAACCAATTTATTATTTTTATTATACATTTTTTGTAATATAATTACTTATTCTAATAAAAACTCCTTTTCACTAAATGTAGAAAACTTAATTCTACCACCATAGTGTTGTCACTAATCTACTATCATCAACATTCATCATTTATCCTAACTAAACCATCTGCTGTAAAAAATCTAGATCAATATCACCCTAATTACGACATGACACTCACTTTATTCCATATATTCCCACCAATGTTACACTTATATTAATTAGCTAATATCTAAATATTATTTAGTTAATCAGTCACTAATTAATCCACACACACATAACTCCAAAAATAGAATAAAAATAAAAATAAAAATAGACAACCACCTTATTTAATACACTTAATCTCCTCCTTAATCACGAGAAAACTCATTTAAACTTCCCACTTAAGAAATTCAAATCCCTAAAAAATAATTTAAAACATTAAAATAAAATTATGTTAATGGATTCAACCCTTAAACAAACTCATGTAAAACATTCAAAACTTTTATTAATATTCCAGACAATCCCACAACATCATCATTAAATACATTTGACCCATAGACTAAATATCCATCATCCAAAAACAAAAATATCAATTAAATATGGATTTATCCTATCCATCCATTCTTCATCTATAAAATATATAAATTAACCTTCCCTATTCCATTCAAAGGATCATGAACTCAAGTGAAAATATAGATAATTTGTCATCAAAAAATTAATCCATCAAGGTTACATGCTTCTAAATTTATTTCATAGTAGCCATTAAACCATTCACAATCCAAAAATCAAGAACAAGTCTATGTCAAATTAAAGAGTCATGATTTTCTACATAAATTTGAAGTTTATTTTTTTCTCTTTCATTGTTTTAACTGAGGTTTTTATGAATATTAGAGTGGGAAATTAGATTTTTTTTTGGTTTCTAGTTTATCTTTAAGTTTATGAATTTAATCCTCCTTCCCCTAAACTTCAAGGAAGTGACGGATACCATCCCTCCCATATTGTTTCCCCAAATCTTATGTTATGTGCATTGGTACATATTTTCATAAAACCAAGAGGTACAATGGATAATTATGAATAATTTTATATGAATATTCCAAAATAGGAAATTAAATGTTTGTGATTATAAATATAAACCTTCCCAACCTATAAGCAATAATGTATGTAGTGAGATCATTCATGATAAGATACAACCATTGAATGAATATACACAGAGTGTCATCATTATTTCACAATATATGCTTACCATGATGCATTACACAATATTTTTATATAATAAAATCTAAACATTATCTATAATGGTCAAATCACTTGATGATATGCTAGCAATTCAAAAAAATTGTAATCATGTTATTTTAAATTGTATATTTTATTCTTCATTCATAACATATGTGTCTCCAAATATTTCATATAAATAATGTGTTAAAAATAAAAATAATAATTTATGACATATGAATTAAAAAATAGAATAATATTTAAACATATCGAAGTGAAACTATGTTTAATGTGATTCAAAATATATTGACTATATTAACTCATATGTATCCTATAAAAATATTAAAATACTAATGGGTTTATCATGTAGTTCATAGACATCAAAAAAAAAATTACCATAGTAAAAATTTACATATTTATATCCACATTATTTTTTGAGACATGACTTTATGATTCAAATATATAGTGGAGGCATGTTGTATGTCTTCACCTCCTTGAGAATGATTTTCTATCACAATCGGTGCATGCTAGGTGTTTGAATATGTTATGGATTATCTAGATCCATTATATTATTCTATTTATTAATCCTTTCATATTTTATATCCATGGTTAGGTATATGTTTTATTAAATTCAAAATTTTAAAAATTAATAAAATTAAAAATAATTAAAAAATAAAAAATTACGACCAATGCATGACATAATTTGCTAGTATACATGATTGATTAATGTTATTTATGATATAAATGGTGAGTTATATATTTATTTTCTATGAAAATTCCTTTCAAATTATACATTATGATTCAGGACACATAATTTATATATGAACATGGGCATACATATGTGGGGCATTTGTTACACCTAGAGGCTACATTTCTACATAGGGGGCATGCCTAAATTACAGGCATCTTTGAACAATTATTAAATTATACTTATCTATATTGATCTATTTATCATAGTAGATTTTAAATATATTTATCTAAAATATACTCTTTATGGTGTCATTCAATATGAATATTGTGCTTTTATATGTTTGATGATAACATTGATCAATTATTTGGACTAACATTTCTTGATCCATATGTATTTTATTACATTAAAAATTAATTTGTTTGATGATTGATTTTTGATATATTATTTTTTATATGAGTTATTTAATTATTTTATGTCACTTCATGTGTTATAAGTGTTCAATATCCTCTAGTTTGTGTCATGGACATATTACCCATGTTAGGATAGAGCTGAGTCAAAGTCATGATGTGTCTTGAGTTCTTATGTGCTCCATTATATATATATTTTTGTATGTATTTGTGTGGATATATATATGATCATTTTTATATTTATTACATGATATTTATCTCACATTCTTATATTATGTGTGACTCCATGATTTGTATCATGCACATTATACATTTCTTATTATTGCATGCCTAATTGTAATATCCACTTGATATGACACGCATGCACATTACCTTGGATTACATGTTTCATATGTTTTTGAATGATAAAATATTTATATGATGACATATATTGTCATGGTTCATACATAATTCACATGATTATTATTTTTTATCTAACATATACTGCACATAAATCTTTAATTTGAGATGAGTGATTTGTAGGATTCATCTCTCACTTGAAAATGTGGGCATACAATGGGCTTATATAAGAGATTCAAGATGTGACAAATATATAATCTATATTTAGGGTTATATTATATGATTTATATGGGATATATTGGATATTATGAGGAATATGTGGGGAATTTTACATAATTTTGAGGGAAAAATGGGATATCTTATGATATTTTAAAACATATTATATGGGTTAAATTTATCTAATATAGAAAATTTATTAGATTGATTAAGTTAAATAGATTGAATACATTTTTATAGAATTTATCATATTCATTATATTTATGGAATAATATTGGAATTCTACATTAGTTTGATATATAAATGGATCACATTTGGGGTATGAATGTGGTTCATGCAATAACTTTTATATTTTTATATTCAGGATTGATGGTATTATGTAATCACTTTGGGTTTAAAATTAATCTACACCAAATGAATTTAAGTTTTAAGTTACATATGAACATATTTCTAGGTTCCACATCTACATATAAACCTATTTCAAGGTCATACCAAAAGAGTTATAATGATATTTTTAGTAGTACATTTGAGGTTCCACATCTCTCAACTGGACTTCTCCTTTTCTAATGGTGGTTAAGGAATGTATACTTCTCAACCCATGGTTTTATAAGTTTCATCTCATTAGTTCATAATAACTGTTGCTGCAATAGATTGCACCCTTTGGTAGGAAGTCAAGCTCCTGCCTTCTCCTAACAACATGGAAACTCCCCTCTCACCTATGGGACTGGCGAAGCTAGAGGGGAGAGTCTCTAGATAAGGGCTAGCTCCCTTTGATGCATCATGTTTTTTCTAGCAAGTGCAAAACAAACATATATAGATAGATATAAAATGGGGGGGGGGGGTAAAAAGGGAGAAAGATATAGGTAAACAAACTACTCTAAAGAGGTGATGCACAAAAATAAGTCGACCTTCACACATACACACTTAAAATTTAGACAAATGCATACATACGCTTCTCACTTGGAAGAAGGACTAGGCTGCAAGAAACTGGTAGGGAGGCTTGAATGAAAATACAGAGAAAAGAGGTTCAACAAAGGTGCTGTGAGATGCACACTACAAGTAACTTCCTCTGTTCTACACTTCCAAATAGAGATCTTCTCCTACTAGCTACATAAAATGGTGCCTTGTAGATAACTGGTGTGTTAGTGTTAAACCTGTGAGAGCATCAAAAGACAATGACTAAACACAAATTAACACTCAGGACATACACAAAATATCCATCCAAGAAGAGGTAAAAAATTGTGTTTATTGATTCAGGTGGAAATTTTAGCAGGGTTACGCCTTGTTAAAATGTGGAAGATCCTTTTACAAATGAAAAGTTTGCAATATATATGAGAAGCAAGGAGGCCCATTTGGCATTCCTTGTTTACAAGTGGCCATCAGATCCCTTCATTGGGAAGAACAAGTTGCTCAAAACATTAATGAGCCATGCATTTTGTCTATTTGAATCCTAACTTTTCAAGGTCAATACATGGTTTGTCCACCCATTAAATGTAAAATGGAGAAACCAATTGCTTTACTAGCTATTTGTTTCCTATCATGATCAATTCGCAAGAACTATTTCACCTGCTAGAGTCACTTGTCAAATTGGTGCTACTTGGACTAACTGCTTGCTCATTCCATGCTTGTCTCCTTGTCTTTTCTCAATTTTGTCTCTCTCTGGCTCCTTTGGCCCTTGGGAGTGAAAATTCTAGTGGGTCGCTACATTTTGGCCCTTTGGTTAGCTCTCTCTTAGTTGAAAACAAATAGCCATTTCATTCCACTAACTTTGACTTTTGTATGGCCACCATTGGTTTGAAAACTAATGGCTAACTTGTTCTGTTAAACTTGACATCTTCCTAGATGTCATCATCCTCATCACAACATCATCAGGTCCATATGGCTTCTTCTATGGCTTATCTTCCTTGCCCCTTTGTGAGCATTCTTTCTCTATCTATGTCACCTTCTCGAAGTGAAGGTGACCCTTCGGCCTTCGAAAATGTCCCTTTTATACTTGGTCGGAAGTCCCACGCAAGGGCACCTACCCTTTAGGGTCCTTCGGTAAGTCATTTTGTACTCTGGATCATGCCTCGGGCTCCCACAAACATTTTCCTTGGGTCTTACTTGCTTTGTGTATTTTCCGTGGACTTTTGTCTATGAACATTTTCTCGCAGAAAAAAAGTCCACAAAAATTCTATCTGCCCTCCGGTTTGACTTTGGACTGTGCCCAAATTCCTTTGGAATTTTTGTCGAAAGGAATTCCTTTAGGTAAAAAGTTTGAAGGAATTTGGGACTTAGTCTATTTCAAAAATTGAACTTTGAACTTTGAACTTTGAACTTAATTTACCTGGGTCCTTTTCTTTTGAAGCGCCAGCCCTCCATTAGGGCATTTTAAACTTGGAGACTCCCCTTCGGCTAAGGGTATACCCTTGAACCAAGCCATTGAACCAAAAATGGTTCAACGGTTCAAGGGTTTAACCATTATGTGCCAATAGACTAGTGAACCAAGGCCGAAGAACTTCTTGCATTGAATCGAACCCGTTGAACCAAACCTGTTGAACCAAACCCATTGAACCAAAAATGGTTCAACAATTCAATAGTTCAACCATTGATGAATTGAGATGTTGAACTTGAAGATGGACCTTTGACCCAAAGGTTTTTGAACCATGACATGAACCTGGATAACCTAAAAAATGACTAGCATTGAATAGCAAGGGAAGAGGGAGACCAAAATTTTGCCTGTGGGCAAAATTGGTCAACAAATTGGTGACTCCCAGGGGAAGCATGCCTGCTATGCTTAAAGACCAGCTGCCTTGAAAATCCATTGGGCACAGAGTCAGACGGTAACTTTGAAAACCAGTAATAGCTCTGATAAATCTTATAACTAGTCATGCAGATCTACCTTCAAGGAAATGAAAGCACACATAAAACTAAGAAAACTACTACCTGTGTAACAACACTTAGGGAAAATAGGAAAGAAAACAAGGGAAAATATATACAGCTAAATAGAGACTTCGTGGCAATGCTTCAGATGTATCCCATTAACTGGGATACGTAGTTCTTCACCATCTAACTTGGAGAGTTAGAATGCATTATGCTGCTTGCACTGAGTAATTATGTAAGGACCACTCCATAAGGCATCAAATTTTGCATGCTTTCTAGGCTTGGCTCAGTCCTCATCCCATTTCAAGACAATGTCTCCTTAAAAGAAATATTTTGATGAAGATTTCTTGTTGAAGTGTCTTTTTACTTGTTGTTGGCAACTGGTCATAGAAGCCATAGCCCGGTCTCTTAGCTCTTGGAGCTCCATCAGCTCACACAACCTGACCTCCATGTTACTTCCTTCTTCTAAATGTAGCTGGTGAGCAAGGTCCAATGCTGACAACACGAGTGAGATGGGAAGCCTGGCTTCCCTTCCATATATGAGCGTATATGGAGAGTTTTTGATTGCTCTCTTTGGAGTGATTCGATCAGCCCACAGAGCTGTCTTCAGCTTGGCATGCCAAGTCCTCTGATTTTCTTCCATGGTCCTCTTTATGATTTTGATCAAATTTTTATTGGTGGACTCAGTCAGCCCATTTCCTTATGGGTAATAATTTGATGAAGTGATGAGATATATACCATACCTTAGTTCTCATTCACATGTCCTAGTACCCAAAAAATCTAAGGCATTATCTGAGATTATGGTGGTCGGGACCCCAAATCTTGTTACCAAGTCCTCATAAAACTCCAAGACCACACTTTCATTTGCCTCTTTCAGAGCAATAGCCTCCACCCACCTTGTGAAATAGTCTATGGTAGTTAGGACCCATTTGTCTCTAGCACTGGAGGGAGGATTGATCATCCTTATGAAGTCCAGGCCCCACTACATGAATGGCTATTCCACCTGAATGGGCTGTAGAGGCATGGTAGCCAACCATTTTTTTCCATCAAAAAGTGCACACTTCTAGCACTGTCTTACCTAGGCATGGGTGTCTTTGAAAAGAGCAGGCCAAAAATAGCCATCTCTCATTATCCTTATTGCAGTAGCTCTAGGTGTGAAATGACTGCCTATTGGCCCATCATGGAACTCAGCCAGTACCTTATCAACCTAGTTTGGGTCGATGCACCTTAGAAGAACCCCGAAGAGATTCTTCCTAAACAATACTTCATCAACCAAGACATAAGGGAGAGACTGGAGTTTAAAATACCTTCTACCGGTCTTATCAAGACCTTGTGGGCACTCACCGGTGAGAAGGAAATGATTTAGGTACAACCTCCAATCCTTTATGATAGTTAGTTCCTCTATAGTGGTTGTATCGTGAATTAGCAATCCATCTTCCCTTTTTTGCTTGAAGTCTACAACAAGCTATTCACACATGCCTCTTCCCCTCACCAGCTTGGTGGTCTTGATGTCTACTTCATACTCCATCACTTTGGTAATCAACCCTACCCTCTTCTCATTCATGTCTTGATTGGTCAAGAAATCCTTGATGCCAGGATGTGGGATCATGAGCTGAATCCTACTGTTAGTCAACATATGTCTGAATTTCTTCAGGCTCCACACTACTGCTAGGACTTTCTTCTCTACATATGTGTATCTGACTTCAAAGTCCTCTAATGCTTAGCTGAAGAAATCAAGTGGTTGCTCGAGGTCATCACCATTTGCTTGTGTAAGCATGGCAAATATTACCTCTTCATTGCTGAAAGTGTAGAGGTTAAAGTCTTTGTTGAAGTCGGGGCTGATCAAAGTAGGAGCCCATTGATGGCTTCAAAGCTATCTTTTCTTTGTGTTGTCCACTTGAACTCCTCACCCTTCCTTAACATATAGGTTAGGGGCTTGACTATATCAGTGAAATTTAGATTGAATCTTTGAATGAAATTTATCCTGCCAAAGAAACTCTACAAGCCTTTCTTATGCTTTGGTAGGGACATATCCAGGATAGAGTGAACTCTCTCAGGGTCAATGGATAAGCCTTCCTTGGACATGATGTGGCCAAGGAGTTTCCCCTCGTGAATAGTAAACACACATTTCTTTTGATTAAGAGAGATGTCGAATTCCCTACATCTTTCAAAAATCTACCTAAGGTGTTCTATGTGTTGGCTCACTTCCTTGGAGAACACCGTCACATCATCGAGGTATACCAGCACATTGTTGTTTATCAAGCCTCTAAAAGCCATGTCCATGGCTCGCTAAAAGGTAGCACCAACATTAGATAGCCTGAATGGCATCTTCTTGTAGGAAAACATATCCCATTTAGTGGTGAAGGCTATTTTGTGCTAGTCACAGCCTTACACCATAATCTGATTATACCCTAAATAACCATCCAGGAGGGAGAAATGATCACTACCTATTACCTTTTAAAGGATCCACTCCATGCTCGAGAGGGGATAATGATCTTTTAAAGAGACTTTATTAAGGTCTCTAAAGTCGACACATAGCCTGATCTCCCCATTCTTCTTTTTAACAGGAACAAGGTTGGCTAGCCAGGAGGAATGTTTAATTGGAAATATAATTTTGGACTCAATCAATTTTTCCAGTTCCCTCTTCATGAGGGGATCAATTGTTGGATTGATAGGTCTTTACTTCTACGTGACTGGCCTGGTGCCTTCTTCTAATTTGATGGTATGTTGGGTGAACCTTGGGTCAAAACCCTTCAAGTCACTGTAATCCCAAGCAAATACATCAAAGAACTCCTGACATAGCAAAATGAAAGCCCACCTTTCTTGAATTGTTCAGACTTTTCCAAGTGCAAGCAGCTTGTTCTTGAAGATCTCAACCCTTTCGTAATTCTCCTCTTTGGTTGTGATGCATACCTTGTCATTTCTCAATTAGTCATCTGTATTGAAGATGCTCTCAAGCATGACTAGACCTTTATGGAGCTTATTGTTCTTCAACTAAACAATCTGATTGCCATATTACTACTACAATTTTGCCTGATTCGATGTTGTAAACTTAGCTTCCTCCTAGAGGAAGAAAGCTATTTTTTGGTCACTTTCAAAAACCTGCCAATTTGCAATGTTGTCTGAGACAGAGGGCCAAACCACCACTTTCAAGTGGCATGAACCATAGTCTTGACTTATTTCCCTTGAAACATCAAATTAAGTGCCAATTGTTGCCAGCCTATCTGCTTGTTTGTTTTGCTCTCTGGGAATGGAGGTGATATTGAAAGCAAGGAAATCTTCCACCAAGTCCTAGACCCTATGCTTGTAAGACTTTAGCAAGGAATTCTTAGTCAGATTCAGGCCTCTCACCTGATTTATAATTAGCTCATTGTCTCCCAAAACTTGCAACTCCTTAACCCCTCTTTTTCTTGCCCTTTCTAGCCCATGGATAAGGGACTCATATTCTACAACATTACTTGTGCAAGAGAATTGGAAATAGAAAACTAAAAAGTACCTTTCCTTTGAAGGGGAGACTAACATCACCCCACCACTAGCTCCCAGCCCACTTTTAGAACCGTCAAAATATAGCTGCCATAGACCAAAATCATCCTAGCTAGCCTTCATTATATTAGGTATGAAGGCACCCTCCTCATGCATGCATAGACTCCAAGGTCTGTCTCCTCAATGAACTTGTAAGGATCATGTTCTAAGTTATCATTTCCCCACTCATCCAAGAGTAAGTCTATGACTCCTTTAAGAGTAGAGGACAGAGATTGGTTTGTTTGGGACTCTTTTGGGTCGATAATGGTGTAACTAGCATTCGCTACCTTGGGTGAGTATGGTTCTAGATGGTCCTTGTAGAGTGGCTCAGACTAAATTTTTACCTTGGTCCCATACTTGGTTCTAAAAACTAGATATGACAAATTCACTGCTAGATAGCCACCTATCTTTGACGTGAAGTCCCTGGACAAGCAAATTGTGAAATAAGGAGTAACATCTACTACCACTATATCACGGGGAATTGAGAAGGTTGGGCAAGCATGTAATGTCAAGCCTAAACCCTTCACAATCCTAACTATTTTTGTAGGTGTCCCATCTAGCTGCAGGACTCCTTTGTTCATCTCTTCATATTTTAGTCCCATCTTGTCAGCTATGTACTTGGGTATCACTGAGGTGCTATCCCCACTATCAATTATGTAGTTGTGTACCAAGAAATCCCTAATGACCAAGGATACATAAAAAGGGGGAATTTTGCCTTCCTTCTTTACATGACCTGAAGTGGAAGGCTATCCATTCATCACTAAGACATTCTCAGTGCTTGTTGGGATAGCTTGATGATCTAGCTCATGCAATTCCTTCTTCAATACATCCTTTTATCCTGGTAGAGACAATGAATCCCATAAAGAGATGTTCATATGCAGCTTCTTCATCTGGTCCACTATATTGATTTGAGGACTACCTCCCTTCAAGTTTTCTTTGGGGTTAATTCCAAGCTGAACTGCAAGCTGAGGGGCTGAAGGTATAAATGGCTGCCTAAATTTTGGGGCTTGAATTGTAGTTTTGAAATGGTCTAGTCTAGCTAACCCTATCCTTGATTATAGCCTTGAAAAGGGGGTGTAGGTGCTTGACCATAATGCTGATATCTTTGGTTCGGCCTATTGCTTTGAGCTTGTTGCCTTTTAAGCGCTACAAGTTCATTTGACATGCTTTGCAATAGACTTTTGACCTCATGAAGCTCATTGGATGAAATGGCAGCTGGCTTCTCAATGCTAGGTAGAGGGGCTAATGTGGGAGCAATAGTTTGAATTGGAGGCAACATTTCTAGGAAAAGTGGCATGTGAGGCTTAGGGGCTATTTTCCCAGCCTGAACCAAGCAAGTTTTGGTTGTTATGGCTATGTCATAAGCAACAGGCAGTATATGCCCTCCCATAGATTGGATCATCACAGCAATATCACTATTTAATGTCTTTAAATAGTATAAGAAAGCATAGCTAGGAGTCGATCTTACCAGGATGGGAATTCTATCCCAAGTCTTTTGAAAATGCATGTTGAAGTCCTACATATACTCGTGTGGAGCTCTCTTTATGGTCGCCAGTTGTTCAGCAAGTGAGAGGCCATCACTCTTTTCCCCAAAATGATGTGTCAACTGAGTGCCCAATTCATTCCAAGAATGTATTGAATTCACAGGCAAGGTCCCATACTAGTTAAGAGCTTTGCCTTTCAAAAACAATGCTAGCAATTTGATGGCAATATTTTCTTTTGTTACATTGTGAATAATGTAGAGGTTGGAAATATTCCTAATATGCTCAATGGCTGTAATGGGTCCCACTCCATTGAAAGAAGGCACATTTTTAGAGCTATTCTCGAAATTGGATCATAGCGTGGGAGATTCAAGGGGCTCTCACCATGAAAAGCCACAAAAGGCAATGCCATGGCTAGGATTGGCTATAACTGGGGTTCTGCTATGTCTCTTACAACAAGTCTAGGAGGATTGCTTATTAGATAAGGATGGGTCCTCTCAAATTATAGTCTTTTAGTAGAGTTTAAAGGTAATTCAATGAAATTGAAAGGAACCCCTTTTCAAGTAGACCTTGTGGTGACCTTAGGCATAGCAAGTTAATAAATTGGTCTTAATTTGAAAACTAAAGCTCTTACCAGTCGAGTTGCCAGATGCTAGAAAACTTAAAATTATTGTGACAGGACTAGCATTGATCCTGAAACCTTACTGAGTTGTCAAATTGTGTGTCCCAATGGGCATGCCAAAACTATTGACACAAGAGATTTCACCCTTTGGTAGGAAGTCAAGCTTCTGCCTTCTCCTCGCAAAACTCCCCTCTCACCTATGGGACTGGCAAAGTTGGAGGGGAGAGTCTCTAGAAAAAGGCTAGCTCCCTTTGATGCATCATGTTTGTTCCAAAAAGTGAAAAATGCATATATATAGATAGATATAAAATGGGGGAGGATGAAAAGGGAGAAAGATATAGGAAAACAAACTACTCTAAAGAGGTGATGCACCAAAATAAGCTGACCTTCACACATCCACACTTAAAATTTAGACAAATGCATACATACACTTCTCACTTGGCAGAAGGACCAGGCTGCAAGAAACTGGTAGGGAGGCTTGAATGAAAATATAGAGAAAAGAGGTTCACCAAAGGTGTTGTGAGATGCACACTGTAAGTAACTTCCTCTATTCTAAACTTCCAAATAGAGCTCTTCTCTTGCCAGCTACATAAAATGGCACCTTGTAGATAATTGGTGTGTTGGTGTTGAACCTATGAGAGCATCAAAAGGCAATGACTAAACACAAATTAACACTCAAGACATACACAGAATATCCATCCAAGAAGAGGTAAAAAACTATGTTTATTGATTCAAGAGGAAATTTTAGTTGATCCTTTTACAAATGACAAGTTCGTAATATATATGAGAAGCAAGGAGGCCCATTTGGTATTCCTTGTTTACAAGTGGCCATCACATCCCGTCATTGGGAAGAAGAAGTCACTCAAAACATTAATGAGCCATGTGTTTTATCTATTTGAAGCCTGCCTTTTCAAGGTAAATACACGGTTTGTCCACCCATTAAATGTAAAATAGAGAAACTAGTTGCTTTACTAGCTATTTGTGTCCTCTCATGATCAATTTCCAAGAACTATTTCACCTGCTGGAGTCACTTCTCAAATTGGCACCACTTGGACTACTGCTTCCTCATTCCATGCTTGTCTCCTTGTCTTTTCTCAATTTTGTCTCTATTTATCTCCTTCGGCCTTTGGGAGTGAACATTCTGGTGGGTCATTGCATTCTGGCCCTTTGGTTAGCTCTCTCTTAGTTAAAAATAAATGGCCATTTCATTCCACTAACTTTGACATTCGTATGGCCATCATTGGTTTGAAAACTAATGGCTAACTTGTTTTGTTAAACTTAATGTCTTTTGGGACGTCATCATCCTTGTCACAATGTCATCAGGTCCATATGGCTTCTTCTATGGCTTATCTTCCTTGGCCCTCCGTAAGCATTCTTTCTCTATCTATGTCACCTTCCCAAAGGGAAGGTGACCCTTTGACCTTCAGAAATGTCCCTTTTTTACTTGGCTAGAAGTCCCCCACAAGGGCACCTGCCCTTTAGGGTCCTTCGGCAAGTCACTTTGTACTTTGGATTGCGCCCTGGGCTCCTGTGGACATTTTCCCTGGGTCTTGCTTGCTTCGTTTATTTTCCACAGATTTTGTCCGTAGACATTTTCCTATGGACAAAAAGTCCACATAAATTCTGTCTGCCCTCCGCTTTGACTTTGGACTGCATCCAAATTCCTTCAAACTTCTTTTTTGAAGGAATTCCTTTAGGCAAAAAGTCTAAAAGAATTTGGGACTTAGTCTATTTCAAAAATTGAACTTTGAACTTTGAACTTAACTTACCCGGGTCCTTTTCTTTTAAAGCGTCAGCCCTCCACTAGGGCATTTTGAACTTGGAGACTCCCCTTCAGCTAAGGGCATACCCTTGAACCAAGCCGTTGAACCAAAAATGGTTCAACGGTTCAAGGGTTCAACCATTGCGCATCGATGGACTAGTGAACCAAGGCTGAAGAACTTCTTGCGTTGAACTGAACCCATTGAACCAAACCCATTGAAGCAAACCCATTGAACAAAAAATGGTTCAACAGTTCAATGGTTTAACCATTGATAAATTGAGATGTTGAAATTGAAGATGGACCTTTGAACCAAAGGTTGCTGAACCATGACATGAACCTGGGTAACTTGAAAAATGACTGGCATTGAATAACAAGGGAAGAGAGAGACCAAAATTTTGCCTGTGGGCAAAATTGGTCAACAATAACCACATGGTATAATCTAACTAATTTAAAATGGTAGGTTTACAAATGGACATTGATTTTTACATTTTTCCTTGAAGGTCTTCAATTGGATAAATCAAGATATGTTTGTAATCCTATAAAAATAAAGTGTGATTAACATAAAATTATTTATTTAATCATTCCAATATATAATTGTTAATACTAAACTAAAATGGGGGTATTTATATACATATATTTTGTATTAGACACATAGAAATTTCAATTTTACATACAATACTTATGTTTATGCATTTAAATATTTTAAAAAATTTATGCTATCCATTTACTTATTAATTTCATACGAACCAATTTTACATCATTCATATTTAGAATCTTCCTAATCTATGCCAAAACAATATATAATTTTAAATAGTCTGCCACTGTAGTATAGATCCCTACTTTTCCATCTCTGGATAGTTTCATATATAATTAGATTGTTATAATTATAAATAGATGTATGCTTTCACTAGTAGCCTCAATAAGTTCCTAATAGTTACTTTTGAAATTCAATTATATCCCTTGGGTTTGTATAAGCACATTTCATATGTCAGCTTTGGGGATAGATATGAAACATTTAATAAAAAATACAAATCAATCATAAGGTATTATGATATAGACTAAATTGGTCATTATTTATAATACATATTGAGATATATATTATCACATCCTTGATACATTACTACAAAAAAAAATTTTAAACACATCAAAGGAGTGGTCCAAAACTCCAAGTATTTATACAATCACAAGATGAAAGTTTCATGTTTTCAAGTATTGAAAGATAAATGTTGCATTGAATTTTATTGGATTAAAAGTGAGCAAACACACACACACATATGTGGGGAATTACATGTCGTTTAATCCCTCTTTAGAGTATCAGATCATATAAAAAATTTAAGATCTTAATGATGAGACCATATTATGTCTCATTTATACCCAAAAATACTGCTATTTTCTCTTCCATAAATTGGTTTTTAAAGTGGGCATAGGTGTAGTTTTAAGATCTTATGCTCAATGTTTAGAGTGAAATATAGGATACATATCTAGTCTATTTTTCAGAAGCTATTTCAATCTACATTATTTATGATTTCTAATTTTTCTTAGATAATATATGAAAAATATTTTATATACAGTCCATAAATGCAAACATAAGGATTTGATAACCAAAAGTACCAATCCATGAATAATTTTGGAAAAGCTTGGGAGTCTTATAGAGCTCCAAAAAACTACATAAATAAGCTATATAGTTCTTGGGTAGCTCCTATGTTATATTTATATTTCCTTATTAGCTTCTAAAATATATAAAAATCTATTAGGTTAGATCTATAGGTCATGAGTCCAACTTTACAGGTTTCCAATCTAGCTCTAGAGGTCACTAGTTTAACTCTAAAGGTCACTAGACCATATCTAGAGATGCATAGAATTAGCTCTAGAGTTTATTAAAATAGCTTTGGATATGTACATAATTATCTCTATAGTTCATCATAAATGTTAGGTTATGGAGCTAAAAGATTCAATGATGCAGACATGGAGGAGGTTGTAGAGGATTGCTGAGTTGCAGGGCAACCGACATTGGTCTGATCAACCGACGTTGGTCATATAACAGTGCAGAAGCAACTGACATCGGTTATGAGTCGGCTAACATCAGTCAGGAAGGAGCTGACATTGGCAACTTGTGTGTGCATGCAGTTTACATGCAGGTTCCAGACAGGTCTATTTTTAGACTGTCATTTTGCATGTTAAAGGCTAATTATAGTCTTGGAGTTGCATGTCTAATTATTTTAATTAATAAATTCTAATTATTGTATGCATGAGATCTATATAATAGACTCATGGGCTGTATTTTAAATGTGTGCTAGAGAGAAGAGATCAAAAATTAGCTCCTTCAGAGAGAAAAGAGCATGGTGTGTTCCTCCTAGTTCTAAAGGGGTGCTGAGTGTGTATGATCAGGGAGATTTGCAGGTGTGCAAGTTCTGGTAGAAGATCCACTAGGGTACTAGTTGAAGAATCATAAGGACTTGGTGAGGTAAAGATAAGGGTTCTCCAGGGTGTAGAGACATCTACATGGTGAGTAAGGTCTGGTGATTTGCAGGTGGTAGCAAAGAGCAGGGAGATCTACTTGGAGTACAGTTGTGTGCTTGGTGTACTTCTAGTGTTGTTACTGATTGGTGGAGGTGAACAACAACTCTATGTTTGAGTTAATTGTTGGGACCGTGATTGAGAGAGGAAAGTGTTGGAGGAGAATTACTGGTGAACCCTAGAAGTGTGGGAGCTCTAGAGGTGTGAGAAGAAGTGTGGTGACTTCTTTATTGTATTATCTTCTATATGAGTATTAATACAAGATTGTGTATTGTCTCTCATATCCTGTATTGTTTCATATTTCTAGTTACTTATCGTTCTGGTTAAATTCTGTGTTTAGGTGCTAATACAGAGGTAATCATATATACTCTTATTATGGAGAGTAGAATCCTGACAAGTGGTATCAAAGCTTTTGGTTGGGTTGACTAACAGGTGGTTCAGATCTGGTTAGTGTTTGTTGATTACATGTTACTCACAGGGGTTTATGATTGAGTGGGAGTATAGCAATGGCAGAAGAAAGTAAGCTATGATTGGAGAAATTGAATAGCTTGAATGGTCTAATTGATGGAAAGAAAGAGTAGGTAAAGGGAGATTGTTGGTTGGTATAAGATCAGCATGTAGAAGCAGATGTTGTAGGTGTTGTTGCACAGGTTGCTCTGGATAAAGTAGAATCTTGGTCTATAGATTCTGTTGCCTCTTTCCATGTAACCCAAAATAGAGCATCTTTTCAAGAGTATGTCCAGGGAGACTTTGGAGAGATTTATTTAGGGGTTGGTGAGCCTTGTCAGATTGTTGGCAAAGGGGAAGTGAAGCTGAAATTTCAAATAGATAACACACAGGTGTTGAATAAGGTCATGCAGGTTCCAGTCTTGGAGATGAGTCTAATTTCTTCAAGAAAGTTGGGTGATGAGAGATGCACAGTAACTCTCATAGCGGATGCACTTGAATTAGACGGTGGTAAGAAAGTAGGTATCTTTTATCTATCTACATATATTACTGACTCACCTTCTATTGCAGAGATGTGGCTTTGTAGGCTTGGTCACATATGTAGGAGGCGAATGCATGTTCTTAAGTGGAAGACAAATATCTTTGATAAACTTAAGAACTAGAAAGCCTTATTGTTCATGGAGGAGATGACAGAAAGAGATTAGCTGAGGGGATTGAATTATTCTGAGCAGGGTTGTGTTAATTTGAACAAGGTTTTGACCCAAAAAGAGCTCGTGGGCAAAAAGTCATCATTCACAGGCAAACACAGGTACTGGCATCAGTCAGGGGGAATTAATGTCAAATAGATAGGTACCAATGTCGATCATGTGTTAATCAACAGAGTCAGTGATGTTAGGAAGTAGGAACCAACGTCGGTCATAAAATAACTGACATCGGTAGTAGGTACACCGATGTCTGTCAGGAAACTGACGTCGGCAGACAGGGTCAATCACAGGGAACCAACGTCGGTCGGGTGCAAATTGGGAGATGGCTGAGATCAGTCACTGGAATAGATGTTGGGTGGATAAAAAACTATCAAGGAGTCTTAAATGCCCATATGGAGGTCAGAAAGGGTAAGTGGACCTCATATTCATTGTTCACCTTCTTACTAGTTGCTTACTGATGGTTCAGAACCAGGAAGATGTGAAGAGGCAATGCATGTAGAATACAAAAATAGTGGGAGCTTGGCATGGATGAGGAGTGTGAGTCCTTGGAGAAGGACCAAATAGGAGTTTGTTGGTGGAGTTGTCAGCTGGAAGAAAGCACTGAAGATGGATGGATTCCCAAGTTAAATAAGAGAGTGGATGGATACGTGAGACAGAAGGCCAAGGTATATGGTCTTGAGGAAGCTGTACGACAGTGGTACAGGTTTTGATAGGTGGATGACAAAGCAAGGCTTTAGTCAATGTCAGTGTAACTATTGTGTTTGTCTTACCAAGTGGATGATGGTCGCAACATTATCCTATTACTGTATGTGGATGGTATGCTTGGAGTAGGTTTGTACATACAGGGAGTTACTAAGCTAAGGGTAAGGTTAGTTTAGAGGTATGTCATGAAGAATTTGGGAGCAGCAAAATTCTTTGGCATAAGAGACATGGAAGATCACAGGTTGATCTCCAGTGGGAGCTGATGTGAAGAAGGTGTTGGTGAGGTTCAAGATGCAGGATGTAGAATCAGTAAGCACACCAAGGGCTGGATAGTTCAAGCTGAGCTTAGAACAGGGTTTGAAATCACATAAGGTCTGGTGTAGACCTGAGTTTTTCCAAGCAGTGGGAGTTGTCAGAGAGTTCGGAGCCAATTCGAGAAAGGAACACTGTAGGGCAGTTCAGTGGATTCTCAGGTATCTAAGAGGGACCAGTAGCAGGGATTCATGCTATGTAGGGTCAAGGTCTTCACTACATGGATATGTAGGTTTGGATGTGGTAGGTTACTTGGATGACAGGAAAGGCATCACAGGGTGTGTGGTGGGTGGTCTTCAAGATGGAGCTTGAAGAGGGATACAAGCCAAGGAAAAAATTAGATGATGTACAAGTACAGGTACAAGTGTAGCTATTTATCTCCAAGTGGGAGATTGTTAGGTTATGGAGCTAAAAGCTTCACTGATGCAGACATGGAGGAGGTTGCTGAGGTTGTAGAGGATTGCTGAGTTGCAAAATGAGTTGTAGGGCAACCGACATCGGTTTGATCAATCGATGTCAGTCATATAGCTGTGCAGAAGAAATCAACGTCGATTATGAGTCAACCGACATCGGTTAGGAAGGAGCTAATGTCGGCAACCTGTGTGTGCATGTAGTTTGCATGCGGGTTCCAGACAAGTCTATTTTTGGACTGCCAGTTTACATATTAAAGGCTAATTATAGTCTTCGAGTTGCCTGTCTAATTATTGTAATTAAGAAAGTCTAATTATTGTATGCATGAGATCTATATAATAGACTCATGGGCTGTATTGTAAAAGTGTGCTAGAGAAAAGAGAGCAGAAATTAGCTCCTTCAGAGAGAAGAGAGCATGGTGTGTTCCTCCTAGTTCCAAAGGGGTGCTGAGTGTGTATGATCAGGGACAGTTGCAGGTGTGCAAGTTTTGGTAGAAGATCCATTGGGGTACTGGTTGAAGAATCATAAGGACTTGGTGAGGCAAGGACAAGGGTTCTTCAGGGTGTAGAGACATCTACATGGTGAGCAAGGTCTGGTGATTTGCAGGTGGCAGCAAAGAGCAAGGAGATCTACTTGGAGTATGGTTGTGTGCTTGGTGTAATGGCAGCATTGTTACTGACTGGTGGAGGTGAACAACAACTCTATGTTTGAGTTGATTGTTGGGACCGTGATTGAGACAGGAAAGTGTTGGAGGAGAATTACTGGTGAACCCTAGATGTGTGGGAGCTCTAGAGGTGTGAGAAGAAGTGTGGCGACTTCTTTATTGTATTTCCTTCTATATGAGTATTAATACAAGATTGTGTATTGTCTCTCATATCCTGTGTTGTTTCATATTTATAGTTACTTATCATTCTGGTTAAATTCTATGTTTATTTCCTAATACAAAGGTAATCATATATACTCTTATTGTGGAGAGTAGGATCCTGACAATAAAAACTCTAAAGATGCACATAATTAGTTATGAAGTCTATTAGTCCATAATATACATATGAGAAGGCCAAATAAATAATGAAAAAATGTTCTGGGATAATTTTGTAAATATTATATATAGAGTATCTCTATATATATTATTTTTATATATAGCATTTATATAAATAAATATTTCCAAAAGATTCAATATTTTTATAGTATTTTAACTACTATGAATATATCAAACTATAAGTTGTTAGAGATGTCAAAATGAAAATGAATTTATCAAATCATACTCGATTCTCTCCAAAAAAATAGAAGTTGTTGGAAAGAAACAAAATCACATGAGGTTCTCTCCAACAAACTAGAAGATAGTGGATATATCACTTCCAACTATTTTCTCCTTGAATAATGGGAATTGGTACTATTATCCAAATAATGTATGCATCTAAGTTGTTGGTTTATTAAGAAGTTGTTGAATAGGTTCTACTATAAATAAAACCTTCTTATTCATAATTGATATGGGAATGGAACTAAACTAATGATTGAAGATTTTAAGAGGTAGATTAAATAAAACATTTGATCTTTTCCAAAGGTATTGACTAATTTATGCCAGTCGTATTCCAAAGCTGTAGTAGGGTCCACTCAACTTGAGGAAGAACATAAAATTTACAATATTTATAGATTAGATTTATTTATTTTTGTTTTAATTTTTTAATAATTATTTTATTCTTAGAATATCATATATCATGAAAACTAAATATATCCATAGACCAATATATTTTTACTTTCATTTGATGCAAGTGTGTTTTTTTCTTTATGTAATGTGTGTTTCAATTCCTAAAATTTCAATCTTGCAAGTATGTTTTTCATTCTACAAAGTGTGTTTTTATTTTAGAATTTCAATTCCTACAATTAGATTAGATTTGTTTTGTTTTCAATTAAAAATAATTGTTAATCTAAAAGTCTTATTGTCCCTATTTCATAAAGCCTCTAGACACCAACCATGGATTGATATTATTATTAAATGAAGTGTATTGGCAACCCCCATCACTCAGTGATGAATGGTGGGGGACATCCAACATATTTTTGTAACTCTTTATCCTAATTCTATATTGCATCAAAAGTAAAGTTTGGGTTTCAATTCAAATAGAACCAAAATCAGAACATATGTATAGGATAAAGGACATAAAATTACACATATATCACCTACAAAGTTTAGTAAGAATATATTTGGTATGAAATAATGGAACAGTCAATATGCATAGTGTTGGTAGAAAGTGGATAATACTAGCCACGTGTGTTTTGGCTTGACGAGTAGAGTCATTGAAAATTTTAACATTTGTTTAGTGATCTAAATAAATACAAACCTATTACAAAGATATTTTGAGTATTATGACAGTAATTGATAATTATAAATCAAAAAATTAGCTAAGTGGTTTTTCTCCCCTCTTTTTTTGGTCATTTATATATTTATTAAGTGTAATCAATCTCTCTTTAGCATTAATAAATGTATGGTTCATACCCTATCTTATACACCTTAAATTTTAATAGTTTTATTTTATTTAGATCACTTAAATCCTAAAAATAAATAAAACAATGATATTTATTGAGGTTTAAAACCTATTAAATGTTTGTTTAAAATCCTTTCTTTCTTGCATTAGTGTTGGATCCAACATAGAAGAGACATAAATAGATTGAAGATGAGAGATGAAGTGATTAAAATATTCATAAATAACTTAAAGATGATAGATAAAGTGATTTGAATAATTAATCAATAATCCTTGAGTTGATCTTTGTTATTTTTACCTTTTTTAAAAAATAACCCTAGAAACTTTGTTGTGGTTCCACCTAGTACTAGCATAAGAGACTTGGACCCATAATAAAAGGAGGCTTTCTTGTACCTATCTTGAGGGAGCCTTCATTACAACTACACAAGACAAGGGTTTGATTTTTTTTGTATAGGAGACCTAGATCTGGAACAAAGGGAGACATTCTTTCTCCTCCCTTGAGAGATCCTTTATTATAGTTTCACAAGACAAGGTATTTATACCTATTGTGCATGATACTTACATCCAGAATACATGGATACATTCTTACTCCTACCTTGAGGGATCCTTCATTTCATCTACACATATTAAAAAGGGAACATTCATTTCATCTACTAATATAACTAACATAGATATTAACACAAACATCAGCAGCCACAAGAGTTTCATAAAGGATAATTTATTAATCCTACCTAGATATTAACACAAATATCAAAAAAAATATCCACTGATGTTCCTCTTACCTTGAGGGAGCCTTTGTTGCACCTTGAAAAATAGAAAAATCGATCCTTTATTTCATATATAGACATATTTATGATAATATTAAAATAACTTTCAGGCACAAAATCATATTTGGGCCAAGTTTTAATAGTTTTAGCCTATATACAAGCATCTTTAGGTCTGTAAGTGAATCTTGTTACACATGAAATCATGATCTTGGAGGTGGAACTTTAAGTGGCATTATAAAATATCATAGGGATAAGTTTTTCTCATTAACAAAGCTTTTTCAAGATTGAGGGCTTCAATATAGAGAATATTTCATCTCATGCAGATCACACCAAGGCAATTGGACCATCTAAAGTTAAAATTTATGATGGATTTGGGTATGTCTATAGATAATAGTTTTATCTTATCACATCTATGAGGCATACAATATATGAAAGTAATTTTTTCTTTCCCTCAAGCTTTGAATACTAGTATCCATAGCTTCATCCTACATTGAAAGTAATAAGATAGAGTTGGTGGGGATGTTTTTCTTAAATGATCACTTTTGGGTGGTTGGTGAGGTTTGGCATACTTTTAAACTAGAAATAAAACTAAGGATGTAACTTTTCCATGTTGTTCTTAGTTATTTTATTTATAAAATCTAGATAGGCCATTCCTCTTTTTTTAATCAAGTTAGAATAGTTATATTTTTATTGGGTTTAAATCATTTGAATATGTGGAAATCAAATTCAATTTTGTTACTAAACTGACTTTCATATCCATAATCGCACTTGATATATGTCTGTGACTATCAAGGTGTAACGGATATATGCAAACCCTCTAGGGAAAATTCTTATATTATGGACCAATTAAGACTACTAGAGTTTGACACCTTTCTCATTCTCACCATTTACTTATATGATCCCTTCATAATATTATTTAATATTCCTCATTCTCTGAATGGATCTTCTTGGAGTTTATAACATTGGTCCTTTAAAAGGATTATAAATTTCTAAGATTATATATTTTCAAGCAATAAAGGATTGTTTAAAGCAATCTCCATGTTGAATATGTGATGTTTTGAGACATCCTTTTTGGATTTCCCTCCATTTTTGAGTTTTTTAATCCAATACAGATACAAGTGTAAAGGATTTAAACTATTTGGTTGAAAATACACACATAATTTATTATTTTTCCATGACTCCATGGCCTAGTGTACTACATGTATAGTTATTAGCGGATGGATAAAAATGTGTTAGCTATGGTGAAATTGGTCTTAGAAAATAGTTTTTTTATCAATAAACATGATGCAATATATATGTGAGAATAATGATATACAGGAAATGATCTTGACTTTGATTGAAGAATTGATCCAAGATTAAACCAAGAATTTCTAAATAAGATCAATGTATAAAGAGATTCATTCAAATCATTCTCAAATAGAATGTTAGAAGACTTCCCAACCCCATCAAATTTAGGAAATGAATTGATCAATTACTTAGCTAAGATCGTAAAGTTAGGCACTAGTTGGAAGGTAAATCTAAACAAATATACCATTATCCTAAATCCATAAATCATGGGAAATAGAGCAGTTCTCTTGGAATCAAGGTCCTTATTTATAAATACAACATAATTTGACTATCTCAAAGGAATAGATTAATTGGGTTTCCAAAACTTAGAAAGTGGATATTCCCTTTTCATTCTTCTACATCTACAAAGGCTTCTTTGTTTTTAGGTTCACTATTTAGGAAAATAGAGGTAAAATAGTATTGAGAGGTCATTAGTTAATGAAAAATGTTAGTCTATATATTTTTAATCATAAAATGGATCAATATGTTTCTAATTTAGATCTTCATAACATTCCTATCTAGTTCAAACTTTCCAGCCTACCCATATAATTATAGAATGGTTATGCCTTGTGTCATATTGGATGTAAAATTTGACCACTGCTTGACATGATTCTTAAAACCTTGAATAAATATGGAGGTGAATGTGATAGATATTGACTTAGTCTTAACTTAAACAATCCACCCCTATCACCCTCCCTCCACTATTAAGGTTTTGGATATGGTTGATCTTTTGGACCTTGAGCTTACTATGGATATTCCTCTTTATCTAGTGTAGGTTGTGTTGTTCTCAAAATCATCTACGCTTATTTTTGGAATAACCCCTACAAAACTTGTCCATTTCATGTTTTTCACTCTAGGTTCATCTTTCGAGGCAAGTTTCTCTTGATCTCAGTTTTTGTCAACTGATGTCTTTGAAAAGTTTGTGACCTTACTTTGTTACGATTTCCTAGCAAACGTGAAAATCGTTGTGATTTCGATGCGATCAGAATGTCATAATTTTGATAAATTTCAAAGAGTTAGTGTTGTTTTTGATTTTACATGTAAAGGCAGCAATTTTTTCTACCATTGCATGTTTTTTAGTGTTTATACAAAGGCGGCAATTTTTTTGCCGATGTTGCATTTTTTTTAGCTTTTATGCAAAAGCAGCAATTTTTTTCGCCATTACATATTTTTCAACTTTTATGCAAAGAAGAAATTTTTACCGATCTTACATTTTTCTCTTTTAACTTTAACATGCATCGATGGTGATTTTTTCTACCAATACAAATATCCCCCATATGCGAGGGTGGCAATTTTTGCCACCCATACAAGCATCCTCTCAAATTTCCTAACTCTAGGGTATTTTCAAGTTTGCTTTTTCGAGCCCATTTTCCTTTGGTTTTTTTGGCCTGCTCATGCCTTAGCCCTTTCAAGCACATTTCTATAATCATGATCATCAAATGTGCAATTTTCCCAGATTGCTAATTTTCCCCTGATTACACGATCATGATTCTTATTGTAGTTTCTCTAAAAGATCCCTCTTCATCGACGTCTTTTCAACAAAAGTTCTTCTAGATCACTGAAGTTTCTCTAAAGAAGTCAAAGACAATGAAGTACAAGTATCAAGGTTTTTTTCTAATCACCTCAGTTGGTTCTAATGTTGACGACCTTAAGGATACAAAGATTGGGCAAGTGGATATGGCCGAGTTTGTAGAAAGAACCAAATCAAGCAATCCCAGCCATAAAATGAAGAATACTGGCAATAAAGATTGAAGCTGTTATTCCATGCTTTATTCAAAACGCACTTTGTAACTGACTTGGGACATTTCCATATGTACTTTTGTTATGTGTAAATACATGTAAAATTTTTGGAATGTCCAAAGTCAACAAGGACTCTCACCTTTGACTAGGTTATAATATTTAAGTATTTTATCAATTTTGAAGGCTTTTCCCTATATATATATAGAGGGAGCCTCTTTTTTAATGATCCATATTTTGATAATTGAGATAAAAAAATCTACCAAAATTGAGATGCATCCTCAGACTTTGATCTCAACTTGTAAATCATATTTTCTTGAATGAATGAGACGTAGGTTATTTTCAAACTTTGTGTTGAAATAATTTGTGTTACTTAGGGGATTGTTCTTATGTTCTCTTTCCTAATAATCTCTCATCTGTTTGATTAAATAAGCAAAGTGTGTGTGTGGAAATTATCTAAAGACATTTTGAAGGATATTAGAAATACTTTGAATTGCTTTTATCCTTTGTGATCTTATAATCTATTGTAGTTTTAGGTGAAGACTTTGAGCTACACTTCACTCTACTGTTACATACACTTCAAATCAGTAAGGGGATCAATGAAAGACTTTGTGATTTTGTGAGTTTCTCACAGATCTAGTTACTACCTAAGGAGATTTTTTGCTATTTACTGAATATCATTTCTGAAAGAAGAGGAATGCTTTTAGTCATCAACCAAGATTTCTCTTTTGCCTTGTAAACATCATCTCTGAAAAAAAGAGATGGATGGTGTAATCTCACCCCTGAGTCTATTTTCAGTTCTTATTAATATATAAGTATTTTAGTATAGGGAACCTCCCCTTGATGAGAGGAGAGATTTATCTCACTATAATGTGGTAAACCCACACTTTTTTCCGTATAAACCTCCTTGTACTGTGGTTGATATACCCATTTTGTTGTTGGTTAGCTAATGAAAAAATATTTACCCAACAGCTTTTGGTGACTCTGTTGGGGACATTACGTGCAGTCTAAAGCCTCAAGCTTCAGATTGAAGCAATTCTTATGCTTATCCATTTCCATTTTATATCCATTTTTGTTATCCATTTCTATTATATCCATTTCTATTATATGCCTTATCCATACTCTGGTACCTCCACACTCCGCTAGGGACACAAACGTGCACTTTAAAGCCTCAAGCTTTAACTTGAAGCATTTCTAGTCCTTTTTCATTTTACACTCTAGTAGCTCAACACTCTGCTAGGGACATGAACGTGCACTTTGAAGCCTCAAGCTTTAACTTGAAGCATTTCTAGTCCTTTTTCATTTTACACTCTAGCAGATCACCATACACGCAAAGGCAGAGAGCTCAAGGTATTTTTGATCTTGTATTTGAGTTGGTGCAATGAAATAATTTTGAGATTTTTCCTCCATCTCATCTTCAATGAACTAGGAGTTTTCCTCTTACTAGAATCAGATCTCCCATACCAAGTGAAGCTTCTAGTCTTAGTGCTAGTAGAGTTTTATCTATACTTACCCCACAAAGATTTATTATCCCTCCATTTAATCAACATATCATGGTAGTCCAAGGCCCTTGGGGAAACACTTTTGGCCCTCTCAATCTGACCCCACATTTACATGAACTACCTTGTATTTCAAGAAAGAATTTTTCCAAATTCTATGGTGATAGAAAAGTTCATCTAGATGAACATATTGCAGCCTTTTACATAGCATCTGGTGTGATAGGTGTGGAATATGAAGACATAACAGTCAGGTTGTTCATTGAAACATTACAAGGTGCTATTGTAGACTAGTTTTATCATCTGTAGGCTTGGTCTATGACTGATTGGAACACCCTTAAAGCCAAGTTTGAAGCAAGGTTCAAGCCTGCAGAAGATGCACATGCCCTACTAGCCCAGCTCACAAAAATGAAGAAAGAGCCTCATGAACCTATGAGGGACTTCATTGCTAAGTTTGATAAGCTAAGGAACATGATTCCCATGATTACTTAGCTGATACTTGAGAATCTCAAATGCTTCTTCATCAACTCTCAGCTACCTGAAGTAAGTTTCCTGTTGAGACGGGCTGGCCACATAGACCTTGCTACAGCTCAGGATTTAGCCACTGAGGTGGAAGATGATCTTATCTTGGTAGGAAAGATAAGAAGAGATCTTAATATAGGTAAATCTTCTTCATCTTCTAAATATTCATCTATAGGTACCACTAATCCCATGGTGTAAAAGCTGACAAATGATTTGCTAGCTCTCAAGAAGCAAAATGGCGCAAGGGATGTTTGCTCCTCCTTCATACCAAGATATACCAAGGAGGACTTTTCTCAATTAGTCATACAAAGGCAATGCTACCAAGGATCAAGGGTAGCCAAATCACCTTCCTCCCCCACCAAGGAAGCTTGCCATTGAAGTAGCTCCAGCTAACTTAACAGTTGGTTATCATGAAGCTAAACCTGATTTCTCTTTCCAACCTGAGTTTGATCAAGAATATGATGATAATATCTTCACTAAAAGGGAAGAAAAATTAGCTGGAAACTCTAACATTAGTTTCCTAAATTATCAAGAAGAAGCTAGAAGCATTTGATAGATCATACACTGTATTCACCTAGTCCCAGAACTAGTCAGCTCAACAAACTAATAAACAAAAAATAGGAGAAGAATCTCAACCAACAATTTCAATTGCTAAAAGAGGGAGCACTCTACCTTTTCAATCAAAGGACCTAGTGATTGCTAAAAAAGTAAGTACATCAAATATTCCTTTCCCTTCTGCTTCAAATCCTCATACCAGTACCACCCCCTAAAAACTAGAAGGATGAATCTCCTTCCTCAGTCATCAATCCTTTCTAATTATTTGACATAATCAGCATGTTAAAAAGACCAAAATTCAAATGACTGAGTTTGAATTCTTGCAATCCAACCTTGAGTAGTTGGATAGGTTAGTTGAATGTATAAAGAATAAAGCTGTCTCTATAGGACAAGAAATTATGAAAGTAACTCCAAGCCACCCCAAGAACACATCCACCTAGAATAACCTTGTCATTACTCCTCTAGCTACCCCTAGGAAGACAAAACCATTTTATTTCTCCTTGTTGATAAATGGACACAAGTTGAACAACTATATAATAGATTCTAGTGCCTCTAATAATGTCATGCCTACCAAGGTGGTAGATTCTCTTGGTCTCACACTAAACAAGACTTTTGGGAGATGTTTCTCTATGGAAAATAAATAAGTGCCACTTCTATGACAAATCAATGATGCCCAGTTTGCATTTGCAGCCTTTCCAGAAAAAAGAATTAAAATGACAGTCTTGGTGGTCGATGTACCAGCCTCATACGACATTCTTCTTGGGTGAAATTTTTAAAAGGATGTTGGTGGATAATTGAGCATGGACCTATCTGAGGTGAGGATCCCTGTCAAAGGCATCATGCAAAGGTTGCTCCTTAAGAAGGAGTTGAGGTACATTGTCACCCAAATGTCAACCCCTGAAGCTCAAATTCTGTTTGAGTCTTCAGGCAGGGGTAATTATTTTTTGTCTACTGAAGACATTCTTGTTATAGTAAATGAAATTCCTATAGGTGGTGATCCAAAAATTGATTCAAATAAGACATCAGAAGAATTGGTAGGGCACAATACAGATGAAAAAGGATCTTCCCTCTTTAATGAAGAAAAATTTGATAGAAGATCAGTTTCTAATGATGTTTGGATCCTAAAATTTGATGGCAACATTTCTTCTACCATTTCTAGAGCTAGAGTTATTTTAATATATCCTCAAGGAGATATTTTAACCTATGCATATGAGTTACAGTTCAGCAACACTAACAACACTACTAAATATGAATCACCGCTGCTTAGTTTAAAGGCTACCCAAGATAAAGGTGTCAAGCTTCTTCATGCCTAATGAGATGATAAACTGGTGGTTTGTCAGGTGAGGAACCTGCATCAAACTAAGAATAAAAAATTATGACATTACCAAAATCTGGTATGGGATAAAATTGAAAGGTTTGAAGCTTTCAATATTTTTGTAGTGCCTAGAGAGCTTCATAATCATGTAAATTCATTGGTTGTCCCTAAAACCTTCATGGTTCCTCACCTCAATTTCAAAGATAATAGGTACACTATCGAAATAGTCTTTCGACCAAGTGTACTTGATAATGCCAACCATTGGTAGATGTCTGATGGAGACCATCAAATCATGAGTTCAATTAAAATAGAAGAACAATGAAATATGGCAATGGACCATACTACTAGACATCAAAATCAATAAAAGAAACTCTTCTACAAGAAAGGAAGGATTCATGATTTTCATACTGGAGATCGAGTCTTGCTATGGGGTAAGAGGAGAAAACCAAAAGGAAGGCACAAAAAATTTGATTCTTGGTGGAGAGTTCCATTTTCCCATCACTAATTCTGGGGTGAAAATGGTTTTTTGCTAGTGTATCAGGACAAAACTCCATTTTCATGACCTCATAGTAAGTGGCATCTGAAGCATTTCAATCTTTGAAATATCATATGAGAGCAGTTGTATATTTGTATAGTCATTTAGATTTATTTTGTTTGGTTTATTTTGTTTTATTTTTGCACCTTTCTTTTTGGGTATCATGACTCCATAGCCCAATGGCATGCATGAAGGCACTGGAGATTTTGGTTTCTACTCCCTTCATTTGTTTTTACAATCAATGGAAGTTCTCCAATAGGAGCCATCTGTTGTTCTCAAAATCAGCTATGCTTATTTTTGGAACAACCCATATGAAACTTGTTCATTTCATGTTTTTCACTCTAGGTTCATCTTTCGAGGCAAGTTTCTCTTGATCTCAAGTTTTGTCGACTGACATCTTTGAAAAGTTTGCGACCTTATTTCATTACGATTTCTATAGAAAACATGAAAATTGTTACAATTTTGATGCGATCAGAATGTCAAAATTTTGATAAATTTCAAAGAGTTAGTGTTGCTTTTTATTTTACATGCAAATGTGGCAATTTTTGTGGCCATTGCACATTTTTCAGCTTTTATGCAAAGGTAGCAATTTTTTTGCCACTCTTGCATTTTTTCAGCTTTTATGCAAAAGCGGTGATTTTTGCCGCCATTGCATATTTTTCAACTTTTATGCAAAGGTGACATTTTTTGCCACTCTTTCATTTTTTATTGCATTTTTTTCTTTTCACTTCAACATGCATTGATGGTGATTTTTTCTACCAATACAAATATCACCCATATGCGAGGGTGGTAATTTTTGCCACCCATACAAGCATCCTCTCAAATTTCTTAACTCTAAGGTATTTTCAAGTTTGCTTTTTTAAGCCCACTTTCCTTTAGTTTTTTTGGCCTGATTGTGCCTTAGCCCTTTCAATCACATTCCCTTAATCATGATCATCAAACATGAAGTTTTCTTAGATTGCTAATTTTTCCCCTGATTGCATGATCATGATTCTTATTGCAGTTTCTTTAAAGGATCCCTCTTCATCGATGTCTTTTCAACAAAAGTTATTTTGAATCATTGAAGTTTCTCCAAAGAAGTTAAAGACAATGAAGTACAAGTATCAAGGTGTTTTTTCAATCACCTCAATTGCTTCTAATGTTGACGACATTAAGGATATAGAGATTGGGCACGTGGATATGGCCGAGTTCATAGAAAGAACCAAATCAAGCAATCCCAGCCATGAAATGAAGAAGACTAGCAATAAAGATTGAAGTTGTTCTTCTATGCTTTATTCAAAATTCACTTTGTAACTGACTTGGGACATTTTCACATGTACTTTTGTTATGTGTATATACATGTTAAAATTTGGAAAGTCCAAAGCCAACAAGGACTCTCACCTTTGACTAGGTTATAATATTTAAGTCTTTTCTCAATTTTGAAGGCTTTTCCCTATATATATATATATAGAGCAAGCCTCTTTTGTAATGATCCATCTTTTGATAATTGATATAAAAAACTCTGCCAAAATTGAGATGCTTCTTGAGACTTTGATCTCAGCTTGTAAATCATATTTTCTTGAATGAATGAGAGGTAGGTTATTTTCAGACTTAGTATTGAAATAATTTGTGTTACTTAGGGGATTGTTCTTATTTTCTCTTTCCTAATAATCTCTCATCTATTTAATTAAATAAGCAAAGTGTGTGTGAAAATTATCTAAAGACATTCTAAAGGATATTAGAAAGACTTTGAACTGCTTTTATCCTTTGTGATCTTATAATCTATTGTATTTTTAGGTGAAGACTTTGAGCTACACTTCAATCTACTGTTACATATGCTTTAAATCAGTAAGGGGAGCAACAAAAGACTTTGTGCTTTCATGATTTTCTCACAGATCTAGTTACTACCCAAGAAGATTTTTTGCTATTTACTAAATATCATTTCTGAAAGAAGAGGAATGCTTTCAGTCATCAACCAGGATTTATCTTTTGCCTTGTAAACATCATCTTTAAAAAATGAGAGATGGATGGTGTAATCTCACCCCTAAGTCTATTTTTAGTTCTTATTAATATATAAGTATTTTAGTATAGGGAACCTCCCCTTGATGAGAAGAGAGATTTATCTCACTATGATGTGGTAAACCCACACTTTTTGCCATATAAATCTCCTTGTACTATGGTTGATATACTCATTTTTCCATCAGTTAGCTAACGACAAAATATTCATCCAATAGATTGTAAACTAAGTCATGATTTCCTCCCATTTTCCTCCTATTTCCTTGGTCAAATCTATTCCTTTCCTTCTTTCTCATCTTTCCTCAGATTCCCCCTCATATTTATTTTCAAACCCCCTTGATATTTCTAGTTCTAATTCTATTTCTAATTGCATTATTGATACTTTTATGGGTAGAATTAAAATATGAGGGGTTAAAGATATTTTAACTCCTAAAATTATTGAATGGAATAAATTAAAAATCTCTTTTCTCTTGAAAAAAAATCCTAACATGGGAAGATTAAAAGGTTCTTCTTCATCTCACAAGGATTTGGAATAAGGGTTTGTAAATATGACCTTGTAAGGTCATATTTACAATATCTTATTCTAAAAGAGAGAAAAGGTTGAAACAAGGAAGGGGGAAGAGCCTTTCCAAATATAAATGAATATATTCTCTTATAATGTTAGGGGGATGGGATCTCTTATTAATTGGAAGTTTCTCAAGAGACAACTTTAAATCCATATCTGAGATTTAGTTTTTATCCAAGAAACTATAATTCCAAAATTTGTTTGTCTAGATAAGCGATCAAAAAATTTCAAAATCTTTACTTCATTTTAAATTAGGGATGAGGTTCAATTAGGTGTGTTTTGTGTCCTCCTAAAAAAATATTCACTTATTTGTTCAATTGTGGACTCTAGGAAAAATTAGACTTGCATTAAGATATTGGGTCTCAAGGAGAATATGTATTTTCTCATATTTAATGTGTATTCAATATCAAGCCCTTAAAAAATAATGTGTAAGTAAATCTCAATGATTTTAAACTATTTTCAATATGAACACATTATGGTGTCTAGTGACTTCAACTACACCTTGAGAAATCATAAAAAAAAGAGGTGGGATTTAAATAAATAATCAATCCAAAATAGACTTCATAAAGTTTTCCAATGAAACTAATTTGTGGGACATTGAACCTAAGTCTAGATACTTTAATTAGAATAATAAAAGAGATAGTTTTGGTAACATTTTTGAATGAATTAACATATTATTGGTCTCTAATCATTAGTTAAATCAAAACTAGATTCTTCACTTGGATATTATAATTTTTTCAAGGTCTTACTATTTTACTATATCCTTCAATATCAAAGAGATAGTTATCCTTATGGGACACCCTTTAGAATAAAACAATTTTGGCTAAAGTATACAAATATGATGGACCTTATGAAATATTTGTGGAAGGAACTAGCCCTTAGAGATAGTAATAGAAAGTTTATTATAGTTCATAAGCTGAAATTAATTAAACAAAACCTCTAAAAATAAAATAAGGAAGTTCTTGGGAACATATTTAGGGGAAATTCCATCATTTAATTTGATATTTAGAGCCTTCAAGCTCTATTCTATAGGTTTTATCATGACAAAACCTCACTTGTCATGGAAAAAGACCCAACTGCAAAGTTGAACTTGATTTTGGTAAAAGATGATGTTTTTTGGAACTAAAAATATATAGTGTTGACTAAAGGAAGGAGACTACACCACAAAATTATTTCATTAATAAACCTTGGCTACCCATAATTATAATAGGATCTCAAAATTAAAATCTAGTAATGGTTCTTAGCCTAAATATTTAAATGTGATTAAACAGGAGGTAGTCATTTTCTTTGAAAAAAATCATTAACGGTTCCTCCCCATATTTTTATATGCATAAATTATAATTTTTTTAATATTATTTATATAATTATCTATGAAAATCATATGTTTATTTAATTAATCCTTTCATAGAGGAATAAATCCAGACTTCCCTTTGTATCATGAACATTGATAAAGCCTTAAGCCCTAATGGGTTCCTCTAATATTTTTTAAAAACCTTTTGTAAATTATAAAAAAATGATTATTAAAGCTACTAATGAATGTAAATCCTCAAGAAACATTATAAATGACTTTAATTCCACCTTTCAAATTTTGATCCCTGAGAAAGCTAATGTGGACTCCTTAGAAAAATTTAGACTAATATCCCTTTGTAACACCATCTTTAACATTATTTCAAAATCCTTGGTTAATGTATCCTAATACTCCTTAATATTATTATTCTAAAATAATAAGGTGGTTTTGTCTAAACTAGACAAATAATAGGTGGTGTTGTTATGTTGCACGAACTAATTCACTTAGCTAAATTAAAAAAGGAAGTGACTATGATCATAAAAATTGACGTTGGCAAAGTTTATAATAGGGTTAATTGAAAATTTAATGTCAAAATCCTTAATAATTTTGGTTTCTTAGGGGCTTAGTGTGATTTGATCAACTATTGTGTTATATTCCTATGTTTTTATTTATTTTAAACAAAGGCATGGCTAGATTTTTCAATAATATTAGACGTCTTTGTTAGGGAGATCCTATCTCACTCTACCTCTAATTTATCATCATTGAAGCCTTGAGTACATCCTTCTCAAAGGAAAAATTTATAACTATCATTAGTGTCTTCAACATTATTTAGAATTTAAACTTCTCTCATGGTTAGTTTGTGGATGATATAATTCTAGTTAACTCTATTTACATTCAAGCAATAATAATGTTGAAGAAAATATGAGATTGATATCAATTTACTTCAGGTTAGGAGGTTAACCTATTGAAATAAAAATATTCTCTCCATACTTCACTCTATAGACAAAATAAGATTAATCAAATTAATGGATTTTAATTAGGTTCTCTCATTGAAAAATACTTAGGAATCTCCTTCTTTGATGGGTGATTGATAAAATAATTTTGGGATAATATGACCAAAACCTTATAGAATAAATTGGATTCTTGGAAAAGAAAATGGATCTCTTGGGTAGAAAAATATAATTAATTTAAGATGTTCTCCAATTAATATCAGTCTACATGATATCAACTTAAGAAGTTCAAATTAGTGTTAAATACATAATAACTAGCATTATGATTTATTTATTTATTTTTAATTTAATTTAATTTAATTAATTTATTTTTTGTGGATTGGTCCTTTTGAGTCTAAAGAAATCAAATTAATAAAATGGTTAGAAGTTTGTTTTCCTAAAAAAAAAATGTGAGGATGGAATAATATTATTTTTTAAAATCAAAGAAACTATAGGATCATAATTTTTATGGACAATAGATTAATAAAAAGAAAACACCTAGATCATCTTGTTTTATAGAAAATATCTTGATAATGTAGATAATCTTGCCTATATTTTCACAACAAATAATTGGATGTATAGGTATCACATATATATTTTCCTTGGGTAATGTAGAGACCTGATCTCTAACTTCCTCTATTGGGATATTAAAAATAGTAGTCTTGTTAACTTATGGAAGGATGCTTAGCCTAGTGTGGGTCATCTTTGCAATCATCCTTCCTTCAACAATTTATAAGAGTATTTTTTAAACATGTGGAGATACTAAGTTTGTAATTAATGGATTGAAACATAAAGTGCATGGAGCTATTAGAGAAGATGGAAAAATCCAAGTCTTTCTGTAGCTAATCATTCCTTTGATTTTCCTATTTATTTTAAAATATTCCTAAGATCTCAACATATCAATAGCTTCAAGGAGATTGATGGATTAAAGTGGAATGGATATCCTTCTAAAATGTATTTGGTAATACAAGGCTATAATAAGTTAGTTTCACATTTTAGTACACCATTAGGGCCTAATTAGAAAGATGGATCCCTTGAATACTTCATCAATCTAATGTAAATATGTGGTTTATTATGAAGAAGACATCTTTTCTAGTACAAAATTTAAAGGATTAGTTTTCAGGTGTCGTCTTTATGCATCTTATTTAAAGATATTTTGAAACCCCAAACCATTTCCTCCTTAATTATATATTTTTCTAGTGAATTTGGTCTTGGTTCTTTTATAAAATGAATATACTTTGGGTAGAAAGTTGTTTTGTTCATGAAATTTTGATTAACTAGACAAAAGGAGGGGATCAAGTTATAAGTATTTAGGCAATGGCCCCATCTTTAAGTATAGGAAACTTATGGAATGAAAGAAACAATATAGTGTTCACAAACTTATCAATCTCTAAATAAATTCTTACTCTTAAAATCGAGGCATTCCTTCAATAGGATTTTAAGGCTAAATTTTAGCCTCCAAAAAATAAAATCTTTTGAGAGGAATGTCACATTTTATTAAAATGGAATTTATTGAAAAATTAATTCAACCTCCCTCTTCAAATCAAAAAAAGGTTATTGGATTCTTGGAATCCTCCATGCAAATATTTTGTCAAGATAAAATTTGACTGGGAAACCAATGATAACCTAGGTCTTTATAGAGGTGGAGGCATCTTTAGAGATAATCTAGGATAAATTCTATCATATTATGCCTTCAACATTCCATGGTATTCAAACCATTTGACTGAAGCTCTTGCTCTTCTAAGAGGTTTGAGAACTATTGTTAAATCTAATTTTGGAAAATTATTTGTGGAAGGTCATTCTCTCTTGATTACTAGCACTGTTAAATTGAGAAAATATGATCAATGGTAACTCAATTCAATCATTCAATATATACTCCATATCATTCCCTTTTTTATAATATTTATTTCTCCCACAACTATCATGAGACTAACCCTCTAGTGAATTTCTTGGCTAACTTTGGAGCACTTAACCTTCCTCCTAATGATATTGGAACTATGAAGAGCCCCCTCCTTGGGATGTATGCAAATAATTAATTAATAAATACTTGACCTACTTACAAATTCACATTTGACCATGTTGTGGTCATAAGAATCATTGTGGATTTTTGAGATTTTGTTATAGTATCAAATTTTCATCTTTTTTTTTCTTCTTGGATCGATTGTGTTTGAGGTGATTGGACAAGCTATGGATTGTCTATTGATATCACTCATCATTAAAGTTTTTTAGGTAGTGATCTTGGATTAGTGCTTGAAGGATATTTTGGATGTTAGTTACCAAGGCCCTTGGTGGTGGAGTTTTCCTACATTATGTGAGTTGTTCCATAATGGTGCTTTATTATTGCACTCATGGGCTATTCTAGATGTGTATTCTTCTATTGGTTTTTGGTTTTGTTTGTGAAGCTTCTGGGCTACAATTCTTTGGTCTTTTATCTTATATTTAGCTAACTAGCTATATGGTTGCATGGATTTTGGCTTTCTACTCATCTACTTTGTTCTCCTCGAGACATGTTTTGTCTTTCTTAGTTTGATTTGTTAGTTAGATTATTTTATACCATGGGGTAAGGGCCCTTTTCCCCTTATTACTCTCTATCAAAAGCTTTGTTAAAAAGACCACTAATGGTTTAAGTAGTAAGAATGAACATAAAAATGAATAAAGAGTTCCCATATTATATACCTTGGATTGGGTGCCAAAATGGTAGTGAAATAATTAATAATGACTATAAAAGTCACAAAGGGTACACAACTAACATCCTAGTTAATCCAGACAGCTTCAAACCCAAACACATATACTATCACCACTAAGTAATAATAAGAGAGATTGTCATCAGCCTTGGCTATATTATGTTTGCTCATATAACAATAAGATTTATCTCTTAATAAGAGATTGGTGAATTGGTTAACATTTCAAAGGGTCAATAGTGAAAAACATGTACTCCTAAAAAGAAAGTCACAATTTTAAATTTTATAGGAATTGTATATATTTAGGTGACCTTGTGTTATATTGAGAGTATGAGGTGATCCTATATACTATATTCTAGATAGCATTGACTTTATATGTTATAAGATACCATAAAGACCTAAACAACACTAAGTGAAATTATCGTAAGCTTTAACTATGTTATATTTCATTATATAACAATCAGATTTATTTAATAACAAAAGATTGGTGAATTGGCGATCTTTTAAAGAAGTTAATAATGAAAACATATATTCTTAAAAAAGAAAAATCACAATTTAAATTTTAAAAAAATTAAATATAAAATTATATATTATAAACTACCATAAAAAACCTAGATTATAATCATCTCCTATGCTATAAACTACTTAAAAAACCTAAAAATAATAGGTCTCATATTCTCTACAAACTACTTAAAAGGCCAAGATGGGATTATCTTCATATAAATAATCTACCTAGAAAACCTAGATAATACTAATTCCATATGCGATAAACTACCATGAGCATGAAAAGAACTTTCCTTGTGGATACGTTCTTTAAAATAGCCACTCTTGAAAATACGTTCTGCACCTATGAAGTCAAAATACAGAGTGTACATGGTGAAGTATATGGATAAAACATTGCGAAATACACGGTTAATGTCAATATGTTGTCTTTATTTTCCATAGTCGAATTAGACATTAGACAACGTGCAGGAAATTAACGTGTCTGCGTTCACACCATGTAGGATACATGTTTGAAAGATTTGCGACTGATTGTTTATAAATAACGGTAGCTATTTTAAATTTATTCTGTATTACGGCACGTGGAAGAAATCATCTATCAAATTTGAAATACATGTTTGAAAAATTTGTAGACTGACACATGCAAGAAATCATTTATAAAAAAGAGTTTAAAATATATGTTTGAAAGATTTGCCGACTGAATGCTTAAAATTGATTTTAATTATTTCGATTTAATAAGTATTATAGTTGGTGGAAGAAATCATCTATTAAAATATATATTTGAAAGATCTGTAAATTGATTGTTTATTATTAAAATATTGAAAATATATATTTGAAAGATTTGTAAACAGATTGTTTATTATTGACGGCAGTTTTCTTAAGTTATTTTGTATTATAATATATGGAAGAAATTATTTATAAAAAAATATTTGAAATTTTTTTTTGAAAGATTTGCAAACTGATTGTTAAAATTGACTGTAGTTATTTTGATTTAGTATGTATTATGATCCATGAAAAGTTTATTAAAAATATATATTTGAAAGATTTATAATTGAGGGCAACTTGATTTATTTATTATGTATTATGATACATGGAAGAAATTATTTATAAAATGATTTGAAATATATATTTGAAAGATTTACAGATTGATTGTTGAAATTGATTGTAGTTATTTTGATTTAGTTTGTATTATATTTTGTGGAAAAAATCATCTATTAAAATAATTAGAAATATATATTTGAAAGATTTGTAGATTGATTGTTTATAATTGACTGTAACTTTATTTATTTATTCTGTATTACAACACATGAAAGAAATCATTTATAAAAAAAGATTTGAAATATATCTCTGAAAGATTTGGAGATTGATTGTTAAAATTGAATGTAGTTATTTTGATTTAGTTTGTATTATGATCCGTGGAAGAAATCATCTATTAAAACGATTGGAAATATATATTTGAAAAATCTGTAAATTAATTGCTTTGATGGTAACTTACTTTATTCTGTATCATAACATATGGAAGAAATCATCTATAAAAAAAGATTTGAAATATATATTTGAAAGATTTGTAAACTGATTGCTTATAATTGACTGTAACTATTTAGATTTAGTCTGTATTATGGCATGGGAATCATTTATTAAAATGATTTGAAATATCTGTAAATTACTTGATTATAATTGATAGTAACTTTCTTGATTTACTTTGTATTTCAATACATGGAATAAATTATTTATAAAAAAAATAATTTAAAATATATATTTGAAAGATTTAAAATATATGTTTGAAAGATTTAAAATCTGAATGATTATAATGACAGTAACTTTCTTCATATAATCTATATTATGACCTATTAAAAAAATTATTTATCTAAAAGAAATACGTATGTGAAAGATTTACATCCCGATTGCTTATAATTAATGGTAGTTTTCTTGATTTAATCTGTACTATAGCCCATGGAAAAAATCATCTACCATAAAAATTTTGTTGAAATCAAGAGAGCAGAAAAACAAGAACTTAAACAAGAAAACAAGAACAAAACCCAATTGCTACTGCAATTTCTTGAAAAATAAGATTTTATTGATCTTCTATTTTCCTTACTTACAATGCTGCACCCAAGGCGTCTTTAAATAGATTTGAATCCAAAAATAACTAATTGATTAACTAATCCTTAACTAATCTTCTAACTACTTAAACAAACTGATTGTTAACAGCTTAAACTAACTGATCTCTAACTGTCAGTTAACTAACTGAATGTGAACTACTTCTCTAATAGTTTAACTAACTATTTGATAACTGACTGATCTCTAACTGATTGTTCACTGCTGCATGCATGAGGAGTGGAGAAATTAACTCCAGTTCATCTTGAGTTTCTAACACTCCCCCTTAATTTCTACCACTAACAACTTCAGCATTTACAATGCCTAAATTTGTCTTCTCATGCAAAATACACCACCTTGCAAAATACAATTTCTCAATGAGCGTTCACTCAGTGTTTAAGACTGAGGAGTAGCCTGTCGAAAGACTATCAACGGACATGCTTATGTCCAACACTACAAGCTTCCTGCTTGCTTACCTTTCTTTCACTTGACGCTTAACTTCTCAGGTTTCCTCTCAAGACTCTGCTGGGTTCTTTCCACATTGGTCTACATTTGCCAACGATCAACCTAATCTTCAGACACTTTGATAGCTTCAGTCACTGTTCAACACACACACTGTCACAGCTTCACTCACTGTTCAACACACACACTTTCACAGCTTCACTCGTTGTGTAACACAAGCTCTGCGGAGCTCGTCTTTTCAAACACAGCACTGCGGCCATCCATGCTATAATCTGAAGACAATGAATGATTGCATTGCTTGCATAGCATGGAAAACATACGCCTTGTAAAACTAAATACAGACAACAGACAAGAAACAAATAAAAAACTTTCGATGCCCTTCTTTTCGGCGTTCGGAGCAGGCTCTTCAAAGCAATCTTCTGTGTAATATGCCTCTATCTTGGGCACTCTTCTTTTTTTGCTATTTTTTTTCTTTCCTGAGCAACAGAAAAACAAAAACTTAAACAAGAAAATAAGAATAGAACCCAATTGCTACTGCAATTTCTTGAAAAATAAGATTTTATTGATCTTCTATTTTCCTTGCTTACAATGTTGCGCCCAAGGCATCTTTAAATAGATTTGAATCCAAAAATAACTAATTGATTAACTAATCTTCTAACTGCTTAAACAAACTGATTGTTAACAGGTTAAACTAACTGATCTCTAAATGTCAGTTAACTAACTGAATGTGAACTACTTCTCTAACAGTTTAACCAACTGTTTGATAACTGACTAATCTCTAACTGATTGTTCACTGCTGCATGCATGAGGAGTGGAGAAATTAACTCTAGTTCATCTTGAGTTTCTAACAAATTTGAAATACAGGTTTGAAAGATTTGTAGACTGATTGCTTATAACTGACGATAGCTTTCCTTATGTAGTCTGTATTATCGCACATGGAAGAAATCATCTATCAAAAAGAAGTATGCAGTGTCTGTAAATTCATTTAATAGTCTGTATTTAAAAAATGGAAGAGACCTTGGAAATCGAAGGTCTATGGCGTGTTTTCAATTTTTTACGCCGTAAATCATGCGCACATTTAGAATTATGAGATCTTGAAAGGGTCTTGAAATACATCTTTGGATTAATGATATGAATTCCAATAAGATCATTCAATCTAGGAAAGGTGTAAGAGTATTAAGTAATCTCAACACTTGATAATGTTGACCAATAAAAACCTCATCTTTATAAACTATGTTATTTTTTTTATTTTATTTTCTTAAGATAATCTCACATTGAGTACCTCGTGTTGGTAGTTTAGTAAATGTAATATAGGGCAATTGTTATAATAAAAAAATATTTTGATATTTCACATGTTGGGAAAATTCACATTTTAATGTATAAAAATATAAGTTGATTATAAACATATACATCAGAAATCTAATAGGTATAGATGTAATGAATCATGATGTAATTAGATGTTTTATATTATTATATAATCTAAGTTTTATAATAATATGTAAACATAATTAAAATAGTAAATTATATTTTATAAGTATATATAAAGCATCTATAATATATTTATAATAATTGAGATAAATAAAAGTTAATTTAGGAAAAATAAAGATATAGAAATGTTGTTTCTTGTATTTAATGTTGTAGAAAAATTGGAAAAAAAAATTGACCATGAAAGCACACAACAAAATTTATGACCACCATTACCCAAAAAATGGATCTGGTCAAAGAAGGTTGTTATAAGGACAATACCTTTATTCATAGCATATGTTAGAATGTAAAATTTGACTTTTTTTAATGTTTTTGCAAGATAAAATAGGGCTTTCTATTCACACTCACTTAGTTCCACTTTTCACTTCTTTGTCCTCAATTTGCATAGTGTGACTTCTATGTATCTACAATAGCTCAATCTCTAACTTTAATTGTTAATGAAAATATGTTGGGGGCTTGCATTAGGGTTTGGATGTCCAGTGTCTATTAATTAGTCCTCTAAGAACCAAACCTCGTGCCATATAATGAAGAAATAGTTTGGAACCTTTGAACAATAAAATTTACTTTGCATGTATCAATAGTATTGTCAATGTTAAAAGTTTAGTCAATGATGAAACTAAGTGCAAAACATTTCTATTTATAGGTGATTTTGAAATAAATTTTTGAAATATTGGCACATATGGAAACTTCTACCAGCTACAAATAGAAAAAACAATAATGGTCAATCAACTCCATTTGGGTAAATGGGAACATGGAAAACAAATAACACAATCAATTAATATAGTTTTGACAATGGGGCCAAAGGTGTAAATAGATCAAGTGGAGGTTGTTTTGTAGATGCATTGAATGGTTTTATGATTTTAAAGTCAACCAGAGAATTAATATCGATATATTTCATTCAGATTAGCTTTACATATATAATTGTGTAAAACATATATACTTATTGACATGAAATAAAAGCAAAGATGTGATTTGAAGAGAGTACATTTTGTATGTAAGCCTAAATATATAGATACTAAAATCTAATTTATGTAGTACATCAGTCTTATACAATTGGAAAATACCTATCTTTACTATACCTTACAGTTCTAGACCTACCCACTAGCAAAAGGCTCTCATTCACTATCTCTTTGTGCCAAATTTCTTGTCCCTTAGCCTGACTAATGTTACTTTGTCAACCATACCTTATATATTGTCTAAAATGTTCTAAACTTGATAATTATCTTTCACTGCTATATCTAGACTTCTACCTATTTTCTAGCTTCCTAGACACTGACGTCTTAGATAGACACTTGTGTTGACACAAGTGTTCACTTTTATTACAAAGTGCCTAATGACTAGAAGTAATCAAAATTTCCAAATGAACATATCCAAAAGGTTGACCTAAGTGCTTTAGTGAAAGATATTTATAAAAAGTATGGTATTTATACAAGATCATTCCTCACCTAGAAAACACCTAGAACTCATAAGGCCACATACCAAAAAGCACTCTATCAAGAATTCAAGTGAGTAAAAATAGCCTATTCATCCCTATTTATATATCAATAATATGATTATTATTTAAACAAATCTAAATCATTTAGAGAGTAGTTCATAAGCCATATTTATCAAGTTACAAGATAGGTCATTGCATGTCTTTTCTTATCACACATTACATCCTTATGCACACACAAGCTAACATGCAGGGGATAACTACATAATTCTAAGGGCCTCTTTAGATTATTAGCTATGTAGGCAGTGCTAATTAATAGAGAGATCCATGGGGTGGCTTGACATTATAATCCCACTAATCCAATTTTCTCAAAGTCACTCCAAGGGTGAAGAGCTAGGCTTTGATCATTTGACAAAGAGTGATAACATGTGCATATGATTTGCATATATTAGAAGAAAGACAACATCAAATATAGAAGGACCTAGTTAGTTGCATCTAGATCTAGTTAATATTCCATATAATAAATTTGCATCAAATTTTTACACCTATACCAATGCAACAATTCAAATTTGACCGAAGCATCTGAGGCCATAAAAGACAATTTACATAATTTGACAACTATTCTAGGATCATCTTCCTATCTACTTCTATCCTATTCTAGATCAAACTTGCATGTGCATAGTAAACCAGTTAAGTATCATTATTTCCAATTCATTGCAAATTTTATCAATAGTTTTACTTTACTATTTTTAACAATCTTAGTTGTATAAATTTAAAATATTATTTATCTAAGTTTTTCTATTAATTGGTTTGCTAATTAGGTTAGTTTACCATCTTGGTGTAAAATCTAATCTAATAACCCTTAACCCTATAAAATCACATATACCTAAATTTAGGATTAAACATTTGGTGAACCCAATGTGGCATTCCTTTACTACAAGATATTGAATCACTAGAAATGATGTGGCATAAACACTGGTGGAAGAAAGATGATCCTGGAAAACCATGGGATAATCCCTTATCTTTCAACTAAGAGCAATTACCTCCTTTCATTCCAATTAATCTTAAAAAATGCAAATAATGAAATTGATCCAAATTAAGGTTGAAATAAAATCAAATATGCCAAAAATATATTAAAAAAAATTCAAAAAATTCAAAAACTACCAAAAACAAATCAACATGATCCTAGTTCTACTATTTCTTACACATTTTATTTACTCCATGTTAGTAGATAATATGTCATTCATTTTCTAAATATACATATGTTTCGTGATTCATTTTAATGTGATACATGCATACCCATATACATAATAAATGCACATACAAATGTTTGACCTTACCTCCACTCAAATCCTATAGATGTTTGGGGAATTTGTCTCTTTGATCATGATATAACTAGGTTATATTATTATATGATCACTTTCTATTATAAATTTTGATATTTTATATACTTACACATGCATATATCCATGCTTATACCTTTCATAGTGTACTTGATATGTTATGTACATAACATTACTTAAAACACATATGTTTAGGAACTAGTATGCTATGTTTACATTGGTTGCTTATATTTTAGCCTAAGTTTCCATATTATGCACTTCCTTGAGTGTGTTCCTTGCTTTATATTGTCTTGCATGATATTTTGTATTTGATAATTTGAATATGCTCCATTTATTGTGGCCACCATGATTTTTCTTGCCTATTTTTACATTTAAATATGTAATTTTTTTTTATAAGAACATTTAAATATGTCATTATATGCTTCATGTACATTTGATTCAGTCATGTTCCTTTGATTCTATGACATTTGATCATGCCCCTTGTATGAGGTATCATTTTACCATTGTAGATTATTTTAATTACTTTTGAGTGCTCATGTGTGTGTGCTCGATTGCATGTCGGGCTTGTGATTTTATTCTATATACATTGCTATAATATATATCATGCTTCTTAGGGCTTGATGCGATCACTTACTATGTACCTCATTTATATATCTACCAATATATGCTACTCATTTATGCTATATCATCCAAACACAACTTAGTAAATATCTTATCATTTTGAGGTAAGGTAAACACCAAATTCTACTTCCTCTATGTTATGCACCTAAAATTGCAAAATGAAGTCAATTTATAGAATTTAAATACTTTTATGGAATGCTATTATACCTGTGATGGATTGTTATGGATTTTTAGTGAGTCAATCTACTACAGTAGTTGGTTCAACTTTTGGAAGGTTGATTTTATTAAATCACTTAGTTTTACTAGAATTATAAATTAGATTTGATTAAATCATCTAGCATTACTCGACTTATAGGTTGGATTTAATTAAATCATCCACTCTCATGAGATACAAATTCTGATTTGATTAATTACTCACACTCATTAGAGCATGCACATATTTGGGTTGCATAATTGAGATGAAACAAGGTCAATGGATGTTGGAAATATTCTAGATTATGTTAATTATAGGGATAGCTTGTGAAGTGAAGAGTACCAATAAGCAGAAAAGAGGAAAAAATATTACCTACCATCTATGATGTACAAACATGTACCTAAGATGAAGAAGAAATAGATACTAACAAAATTTAGACCATAATTAGTGTACCATTTGATAATAGATTAAATTAAAATAGAGTACTCACTGTGTATAAACCATACATAAAAGAAGATAAGTAAAACTATAAAAAATGATTCTATTAATCTTTATAAACACATCAAACATAATTCTATTACATCAAAGTGATATATATATATATATATATATATATATATATATATATATATATCACTTTGATGTAATAGAATTATGTTTGATGTGTTTATAAAGATTAATAGAATCATTTTTTACAATTTTTATAATATTTTATAATTTTGTTGTCTCTTCACATTTCAACCTTTTGAGATAGAAAAGGAAAGATTCTTCACATTTTTCTATTGTCTTATTAGGCTTGCAAGGCTGAATACATACAAAATTTATACAAAAGACAAAATCTTACACTTTGTACATGTGCTCTTATATTATACTTCATGGTTTTACCATTACTCATTATTCATCCAAAACTTTCTTGGACTTAAATATTTGTCCCATCCTGAGATAAAGTCACAAACTAATTTGAACTAATCTGAAAGGATAAGCCATAAACAAAAGTCATATTTATCACTTTAGGTGATGTTTACTAGTTTCATCTTTTTCACACTACCTAGATGTTGGGTATATGATCCAAGGTCATTTATTTTAATGTTTTGGTTAATTATTTTCTTAAATGTTATGTTTTATTAAATAAGAGTTGGTTCATGGTTAGATGAGAACCATAACCACCCCATGAAGCTTTATAAGATTTCACATTCTAGTAAACAATTATCTAACATAATTATATTTTTGTGTTGTGTGAAACATTATATTCATGATGTAATTTTCAATTTTATCTCTCATTCTTCAAGCCAATAATGGTATTAGATCATAAGTTATCTAAAGAGGAGGATTGAAGAATTTATATTCTAGATGAAGGTGACATTTGACTAAACTAAATTTCTAAATGTTTTCTCCCTATTCACTTTCAACACTCACTTGTTGCATAAAGAAACAACCACAGTCTCAACCAAAGTACAAACCTAATACGACAATGACATGAGATAGAGAATGCATGCAGTTAAAGTCATTGAAGATCTCATCAATAATATTTTAAAGAATTCCCTAGTATCACGTTATGTTTGGTTTGGTTATTAAGGGCATGATAGTTGTGCATAAAAATATCCTTTGGTGGTTAGATCATTAAACCTAATATTTTCAAACTATGATTAAGTGGTTACAATGAGTTTTTATTTTTATATAATTAGAAATGGATTTGTGTATAAATTTTTAAATAAGATTTGATATATTTTTTGAAGAATCCTAGCATCAATACAAACCTATACAATGCTTAAGAGGAGGCTAAGATGTTAATGAATGTACAATACAGATGCTTTTTAATTAATTTTGTATCTTGGATAAATACTTGATAGCCAATGATATTTTGATCACCATGAAGAAAATCTATTCTTAGATTCTATATGATACAAAATGAACAAAAAATAGTGAATGATGATTGGGAGACCCATTCAAATCAATCAAAGGTGGTGGAATTGGGTAAATAATGGAGAAAAGATTTTTATAAATACAACTATGAAAAATTATGGCTCCCACTATAGGGCTAAAAACCATAACCACAAGTATGGTTCCCTCCAAGAAGTAATGGTGTAAAAGTACATAAGTATTGTTTGAGTTGTTATCAATTTATATTTTTAATTTTTCTGTGGGTCCTTCTATGATAGCAAATCCCATTCTTTTTACATGCAAGGCATGCCCAGTAACTTATATTTACATGGATATATGTATATATATTTTATTTTCCAAACTAGTCAAAAGAAACTTAAAATATCAAATCTTTCATTACTATTTTAGAAAGGCCTGTAGAGCTCTTGGTGTTATGTGAAGTCCTTGGGAATGTGGTGGTTTAAATTTCACATCTTTATTTTGGTTAATGAATCTATTTTAAATATGCTTTTAAAGTTGTAAATATAATTGGTGATATAAGGGTGTAGTTTCATCTTCTCAAGACAAATTTTTTGATTAGTCACTACTTTGTGTAAAGGTGATCATGTGCCCAGTCAAAATATAAGTTTGCGTACATTACAAACATATTGGAATGGATAATTTTGTAGTTTGAAGTGTCCTTATATATTTTTTACAACAAACATAATGAAACTAATGTATAAAAGTGCATTTTTTATTGAATATGACACATTTGAAATGAAAATTTTCATAATATCACTTCATGTTTGTGCTTTTAGAGACAATACCATCCATTAAATCTCCCAGGATCCTTTTAATTGACACCATCTAAGTAATAACTAGAGGTTAGAGGATAATTGCCCTTTCCAATTAGTTATTCATTAGGAGTATGGATTGAATGCTTGAATGCAAAATTTTACCTTGTGTTATTGCTTTTAGTTCCATTTTTACCTTTCTATACTTACTATTCATGACATAGAGTGGATAGAGTTATTTGTTTTTTCTTCTCTCGATGCATGAATTTACACCTCTCACCTGATAAGGGGAGAAGATTTAGGCATTGGTTAGAATTTTATTAGTCATCGATGACAATACAAGTTGATAAGGGTTGTTAGTACCTTCAGTGTTGAGCAAAGGTCATTAGTATTTATTGGACATTAGGGAGATGTGCCATATATAGTATGGGTTTGTCACTTGGATGGGTTCTTGTGTGAGACCTTATGTGGGATGATGTAGTTGGACATGCTTGATTGTGCTCTACTATAGTATGGTATGATGATCACTGGGGATGAGCACGCATTAATCATGTTCATCAGTCATTTTTGCCACAACTCATAGGGGTAGGATTATTTATGGAGAGGCATCTATTTTTGGTCAATACCATAGGTACAGTGCACCATTTGTAGTTGTGACAGAGTTTCTTTGATGACTTCAAATTCATTTCTCTAGTTCATTCATATGTTGTGCCCCTTTGGATCAAGGGGGAGTTTGTTGGGTTTATGATCCAAGGTCATTTATTTTAATGTTTTGGTTAATTATTTTATTTAATGTTATGTTTTTTTAAATAAGATTTGGTTCATGAGTTAGTTGAGAACCGTAACCACCCCATGAAACTTTATAAGCTTTCACATTCTTGTAAATAATTATCCAACATAATTATATTTTTATGTTGTGTGAAACATTATTATTCAGGATGTAATTTTCAATTTTCTCTCTCATTATTGGAGGCAACAATAGCCACCCTTTCAGTTTTTCAATTAAGTAGCATACTAGCCTACCACCCTTTCAGGTTTTCAATAGACTAACATAACTAGATGGCCACCCTTTATAGGTTTTCAATCATTCTAGGCCCACTCCTAATGTTTAGACTATCTTACAAAAAATTAAAATATGCTTGAAATCACAAAAAGATTACAAACCTTACTAATATAGTTGAGGAGGTGTTTGGATAGGTGGATACTGAGGTTGTTGTGGTTGGGCAACTTCTCACCCATTGGTTTTTGATGTACCCATAGCTAGAGGTATTTAAAAAGACTATTCATTTATGTCCATCTTCCTATCCTATATTATTTGTCAAAGTTATTATAGAGGAAGGAATTGGGGCTCATTTATCATCTAGACAATAGATGGATCAACTTGAGCTAGATATTGCTTGAGCATTTTATAGTATCTGAACACTTCCCATACCATGGAAAAAAAATTAACAGTGGTACCTACATCACCATCATATTTTACACATAATCATCATTTGTGATTGTAATCAATGACTTGGCCTTAGATAGTTTTAGCTAAATGTCCAAGATGATCTCTTCCAATATATTTTCTATCCTTTGTGCTTGGATGGATGAAAAAGTGTTGCAAAAAAATTCATTATGTCATACTTATAGCTTCTATATGGCAGTATCCCTATAATCCAAAAATTTCTTGAGTGCATCATTATTTTCTCCATAGTTTCCATTTGATCCTCCAATATGGAGTTAGCTTTGTCTGTGTATCAAATTAAGGACTTAGAGTAGATCAGGATTGACTAAGATTTTCTCTCAAGTTTAACACATCTTGGTCTATCTGCTTGGCCTGCCTCACAATGGTGTCTAGTAATTGCTCACATTTATCAAGGAGTTGATATATGACATTTATTTATATCCTAAGAACTTGCCCTTGTGTGAACAATTCCAAAACATTTTGTGCATCTCCACAAATTTTTATGATCTCTATCAATTGAGTAGTGAATTACTTGAATTTTTCATGAATTAATCACCTAGTACGTCCATAAATAAGGTGGGACAAGCATTATTGATCAATTACATCACATTTTATAGCTGATCTTATATTTTAACATTTTCTTCTTGTAGCCTTAGGATTTCCTACTCTAAATTTGAGGCCATCTACACAATGGATTCTTGGAAGGTAGTTATTCCTTTAATTTATTTTAAGAACAGTAACTGGGTTATGTCCAATGATGTTTCCATTATAGTGGCGGTAATTGAGATGGATGTGGTCACAAATATCACAAGAGTAGGTGTGAACTAATCCAATATAAGCAAGAAATTAATTTATTACATTGATGTAATAAGAACATCCCATAGCCATTAGTGAGCTTATTCGATGCCCTTAGTGGGAGATACAGTTGTTACTTCTCATTGGGCTTACACATCCTTGAGATCCTTCACTTGGGTTTGTGCTTTAGCCTTAACCTTGGTGTTGGCTTCAAGTTTTTTTTTATCTTCCTCTTCATCCTTAGACTTATCATCAATTTGAGCTTTGGCTTTAGCACCTACCTCAGCCTTGGCTTCAATTTTAGCATTAGCTAGAACTTCTTGATCCTTTTGTTTTTGTTACACATCTTACACCTCTTACTATTACCATTGGGATTCTTCCTTATTTTTCCTCTTTTCATTTGCTTATTCATCCTACTTGCACTTGGATTTCACTTATTCATCTTTATTATTTATAGCTTCATCTTCTTTAACTTATTTCTATGTAGCCTCTACTTCCTTATCTTTCTTTCTTATAAATTTCACTTCTTTGAATTGTTTCCACGAAACCTTTGCTTTCTTATATTTATTTTGTTTCTCAGTGCATATATATTATTACTTATGTTATTGAAATTGTGGATCTTCTTGTTATGTTTTTTGTGGAACTACTCATTGTGCTTAGTCTTGCATTTTATTACTCCTTTCTTCCTCCACCTCCTCAACTTTAGGTATGCCTTTCCTAGTTTATTGTTCAGCTACTTCCTCCATCATAGTTATATACTTGGGTTCCTCATCCCCTTTTATATCGATGTCAAATTTGGTATGCTTGAGGGATTATGCTTCACCCGGATGGTCTTTGTATACCAATTTATTTTTCCTAGATTTGGCTAGAGACATAAGAGTCTTGTTTTACTTCTTCAGGCCCTAGGGCTGAGGTTTTTATTGTGATACTAATATTGATGCACACTACTTTCTTCTAAATTTTCACCAAAAGACACCATCCTTTCCTACATAGTTTTTGATGTCTTCTTAGAAGGATTTGTGTGTGGTCACCAGGGCAAGACATGTGTAGGGTTGTCTTCTATAAGTAAATCCACCTATGCACCTAATAATCCTATGACTAATTATTTTTGAAATATTTTGGTCTCTATCTTATATTGAGATACTTATTTTCCTATAGTACCAACAAATATAAAGGGATGTGGTTGATTAATAGCAACCCATAAGTCTTATCTTACCTGATTTTGCACTTGGCAAGTGTACATTTTTTTCCAAAATAAGAACTCCTTTTTATCCTCTTCATAATACACCTCTTTTCCAATGTATTCCAACATCAATTGGATAACTTCCCATTCTTATACCCCCAACATAGGTAGGTCATACTTATCATCTATTTATGGAACCATGGGATGCTCAAGCTAGGACTCTGTTTGCTAGTTTCTTTTCTTTGGCATAAGTGGTGAGACTCTACACATAGGTTCTTTCCTATTACCTTTATCTTGTTATATTAAAGCTTGAGACTATGCTAGTTTCATTATTTGAGCCTATGGATATGTTTATTATTGTGGGGGTGTTTTCTCTGCTTGTGGTTGTTTTACCTATGGAGGGATGTCTTGCGTTGGAGGGATCGGCCTTGCAACTAAGGTTTTTTTCCTATATACTTTATCCTTCACTTTGAGCATTAAGATGAAAAATGTCATTGAGGTAATATTTTTATTATCCAACTTATGAACGTTAATATATATTCCATTGTGTAGTTTGGTAAATGAAGCATGTTATCCTAGATACTACATTACATCTTGTGAGATCTTAAGGTGTGATTAGATCAAGGCTAGGGATTTGAGCCACCATGTGTTAAATCAACCTAATTTTTTGTAATATTGGCCAATTTTAGTCCATGAAATACTTGTGAATGCATTACCAGACCAAAAATTTGGAGTTAAATTAACTAGCTCTAGTGGGGATTTCCACTATGTGAGACACAATAAAAAGACCAAAAATTGGTACCGATAGGTCTATTTGTTTCTCACATGTACCTTCTCAATATTAGTGGTGATTTAAACTACCAAAAACTCAAGACATTTGAAATACTCATATATCTTCATAATGTAATAGGCAATGCCAATTATGCTTCTTGTCACTTGTTTCACTTGTTTGGTAGTTTACTAGAGTCTTTTGGTGATACATTGAACCATGATTCATAGTGAAGCATCCTCAATCAAGTCAATAGGATTTCCTCACCTGACCCTATTGGTATATGTTTTCCTGATATATGAATGGATTGGTGGTGCTATAAACTTATAATTAAGGATATATTTTTCATAATTAGGTAGATCAATTGCTTATGCCATGATGTGCACAAAAACCTTGATTATAATATCTTGGGATGAATGAATATCTCATTGATTATATCAACTTAGGAAAGTCACCATTACCTCATCTAATTACCCAAATTTAGGTAGTTTAAGTAATCATTCAATGTTAGAGCCTTTTATTGGATGTTGAAGTGTAGGGCTCCTACCTATGTTGCTCCTTGAGTAATTTGGTCAAATAAATTATTTTTTGTTGCATCTATGAAGTCAAACATATCTAGATAATTATATCTATTCTATAAAATACCTATCCCAATTCCCATTTCCTCTTTTTATGCATCTGATAGTGGAATAAAAACTAGACTCTTTCTATGGCTAGATCAATGGTCTGGACTAAATGATTTCTTTGATTAGTTGTACTCTGGTTCAAAATCCATTCACAATTAGGTATTCAAAAAGTAGATCACATAAGTCTCTTTTTAGCTAAAGGTTGTAATGTTTTATATTTTTCCATAACCTACTCTTATATAGTTTTTGGTGCCTAATTTAATTTCACCACTTCCTTTGAATGCATTGACTATGTGCACACAAACATTTTTTTTCAATTAATATTAGTTTTTGGAAATCACCTTGACAGGGATGTTTATTTCATAAGATCTTTAATTTATTTTTTTGGTAGTTATTATAGGTGAGTAACTATGTTTTCAACTAATTAATTTTCTTTATGTATCCATTTGTCCTTTTATTACAATGTTTTCTTTGAAATTGATACAATATTTTTGAAATGATGCATTATTAATGGTCGTACTTGACCATTGGACTTATGTTCACCATATCTGCCTTATTTTTTCCTTCTTAGACTTAATTAAATTGCTCTATGTAGTTACAACTAGCTATCTTTTATGAGTTGTCTCTAGAATATGATCACATCTTGTGATGATAACTACTTATCAGTGATTGTGATGTGTTGTGCAATAATGAAAATTCTATACAAACATTCTATCCTAAAAAAAACAAAATAGAAACAAAAAAAATTAAATTAAATCCTAACTACATGGTACTACTTAACACCCACTCAAATTTTTAGTAGAACAAATATGAAATGGATTAAGCCTATAACCATTAATACATCTTGGTAATATGGTTCTCTACAAATATTTTACCACTATGGTAACTTATGGTGATACTTCATGAATTATATAGGGTCCTTTCCATCTAATGTGCATCTTTCTAGGGAATATTTTAAATCTTCTTTCATAACCCAATACTATTTAGTCTAGGTAAAATTACTTAGATTGTAAGTTGTGATCATGTCATTATTTTTGACTCTATTTGTTGATATGTTGTGTCTATTATGATTTTAGTCTATTTTATTCCATCTTGGTGAAATACATCAATTATTACTTTAATGAATCCTAATCTCATGACCATTGCAATGCACAAATTAGGTATAATATATTCCATTGGCATTACTACCTCAAGGTCATATACCAATTTGACTGGAGTGAATCCTATAGATCTATTGTAATGTGTTTAATAAGACCATAAAATCACAAGAATTCAATTTTACCAATCATCTCTATGGACATTGAAAATTTTTGTTAACATCTTCCCCAATACTTTATTGGATGCTTCTTCCTATCCATTGGCCTGTAGGTGGTAAGCCATGCTTTTATGGTGAGATATCATGAACTCTTTGATGATAATCTTGATAGTAATATTTAGAAAATGCATGCCTCTATCACTTAAAAACTTAATTGAGAATCCAAACCTCATGATGATGTTTTCATATAAAAATATGGTAGCATCCTTAGCATCATAGTTTGGAGTGGTAATAGCTTCCACCCATTTCATGAAATAGTCAGTCATAGTAATAATATATCAAGTATGACTGCACTTACTTGGAGGAGCTATAATTCCAATAAAAATCAATTCCCCATTACTCAAAGGGTTTTTATTCAAGCATGGGTACCAAAGGCATGTCATCACATTGGTAGGGCTTGCCCATTTTTTTATAGACATTATAGTGTTTAAAAACTCTATGTACATCCTAAAATAATGTAGGCCACCAAAGACCACTCTGAAGTATTTTCATTGTAGTAGCTTTTCCTATGAAATGACCCCTTAAAATTCCTTGATAAGCCTCTTGAAGAAGTTATGCCTGCTCATAAACTAAAGATACTCTACGTTATACATCATCTTTACCAAGTTTATAAAATAATCCATTAATGAGGATATATGGTATGGTTTAGCTAACCATTTTATTCTTATCCCACTTAGTGTAGTGCACATGAAAAGTTCCATATTCCAAGATTTTGTAATGTCCTCCATGTTATCAGGAACTATAGAAGCTCTAAATAAATGCAAATCTATGAAATCATCTTTGAGTTCCTTTGATTTTTCCCCATTACAAAGTTGACTTAGGTGATCTAGTTCCACATTCTCCCATCCGGACTTTACATTAATTAGAAATTGAAATTCTTAAAAGAGCATCAACAATCTTGACATACATCTTCCTAATTTTGGTTTATTAACTAGGTATCGCAATGCCTAGTGATTAATGAAGAACTCAAAAGGAGTAGCCAAAAAGCAATTCCTAAAATTTTGAAATACAAAGACCATGGATTTTGATTCTCTCTATGTGGTCATTTAGTTATTTTCTATAGCTAATAGTTTCCTACTAGAAAAATTTATCAAGTGATCCAACTTGACTTCACCTGGTTGTGTTAAGACAACTCCTACTATGGTGCCATAAGAATCCATATGTACATGGAATGGATTATTAATATTAATAAATACTAATATTGGTGTTTCTACCAGCCTCTGATTTAACTAAATGAATGTTGCTTCACATTTTAGTGTCCTTTCAAATTTTGTATCCTTGCATAGTGGTTTGTCCATGGATATAGATATAATCACATAACCTTTTATAAACTTTTGATAATATATGGTATGACCAAATAAGGTGCACACTTTAATTGAGTTATTAGGAGGTGGTATTCCAACTATAATAGCAATTTAAACTAGGTTAGCCAAGATACCATTGTTGCACACAACATGGCCTAGCAAGAAACCAAAAAGTGTAAAGAATCAAAACTTCTTTAAGTTTAAAGTGATGTGAAAATATAGACATCACACTATCATCAATCTTAGTTTTGAAAAATTTTATTTAAATAGAGAGAAGATAGACCAATCATCCAGATGAAATTCTAGGAAATTATGAATGAAATCATTGAATGGATTTACCACAACTATACAAAACATATATGGTACATTATTTAAATAAAATGAAATTACCTTGTATGTAAACAATCAATATTCAATAGTAAAGGTGGTCTTGGCCCGATCTTTCATTGGCAATAAGAATCAGGTGATATCTATTGAAACCATATGCAAATAAATATACCTCATGCCCAACCATAGATTCAAAGACTTCATTTATGAAAGGAATAGGAAATGATTCATTAACACAAGTGTCAAATAGTGTGTGGTATTCCCAACACAACCTAATTTATCGTATTTTCTTAGGTTGAACAACCATGACACTCACCCATTCTGCCTTTTCAATTGGATAAATAATTCTAGCTTCTTGCATTTTATCAAGTTTGACCTTTACTTTCGTATTCAAGTAGGATTGATCCTATAGGGTCAATTTTTAGTAGGGCACATACACTCTTGTAAATCTAAATACATTTCTCTTAGAGATGGATCTACATATTTTACCTCCAAGAAGTTTCTTGGAAACACATTTTGATAATCCTTTAATAGTTATAAGGTATCATATATTTGATATTGACTCTAGTAATCTCCCATTGTTGCAAGCTCAAGTGTCGATTTTGTCCCAATAATTCCTTCAATCTTTTATAAAGGTTCCTAATATATATTTTCTTATCTAATAGGTAAAGTATCTTGCATAATGACTTCACCTACATGTTGTAAAATGTTGATATTTCATAGCTTTTCATCTTCCATATGATCTATGCTTTGCATTGGTTTGGTCTACTTTTCATGTTGTGGCTTAAAGAACCCTTTTAAATATAGATCTTCATCACTATCAGTGTGACTTGATTCTGTGAAATCATTAATTATTCTCCTACATGGTTGAACTAAGAGTTATTCTCTTTGGTTGACATTGTAATTGCATAGTGTGAGATCTAATTCCTGCACAACCTCCTAATGAGATGATGATTAAGACATAGTTTTTTAATTTTTTACATGTCCATGAAATAGAATTTATTTAATTATTTGCAAGACATTATGTACTAGTGGGTTATCGTATTCAAACACAAAAGTTTGAATAAAATTTTGCTAAATTTTTTCACAACATTTAGACTCCCTTCTATGTTCTTCATGTATATACCAAGATGTTGGAAGAGATGCATGTGTAAAGCTAAACATCTCCACCTAGTATCTTGGTTCTACTCTTTGTGTGGTCCATATATCCATGCACTAATGGATGTGTAATTATTGACATTAGCCCTACTGAAATAAAGTCCATTCTAATTTAATAGTAGTTGGTAGCAAAAACCTTACATGTAGGATTCCGCATGCTTTATCCCACTACATTTTTGATTTTCTATGTATGGACCACAATATCTCAATAATTCCTTTTAGTGCATAATCAAGTGCACTAAATCACTTTTCCACCGTTGTACATGGTGATCAAGCCTCAATATTAATGAATTGATATATCTATTATAAAATATTGAGGTATCTAGTGTTTTAAAATGAACACCATGCAAAGAATCCATATTCAATAGTAAAGGTGGTCCTGGCCTGATCTTCGTTGGCAATAAGAACCTAGTGATATATATTGAAACCATATGCAAAAAAATATACCTCATGCCCAACCATATATTAAAAGAATTCATCTATGAAAATAATAGGAAATGGATCATTAACACCAGTATCAAATAGTGTATGGTATTTCCCACACAACCTAATTTCTCCTATTTTCTTAGGATGAATAACCATGAGACTCACCCATTCTACCTTTTAAATTGGATAAATAATTATAGCTTCTTAAATTTGATCAAGTTTGACCTTTACTTTGGTATTCAAGTTATAATTGATCTTATAGGGTCAATTTTTAACAGGGCACATATACTCTTGTAAATCTATATACATTTCTCCTAGAGATGGATCTACATATTTTACCTCCAAGAAGTTTCTTGGAAACACATTTTGATAATACTTTAATAGATATAAGGCCTCAGATATTTTCTATTGACCCTAGTAATCTCCCATTATTACAAGCTTAGGTGTCAATTTTGTCCCAATAATTCCTTAAATTTTTTATAAAGGTTCCTAATATATATTTTCTGATCTACTAGGTAAAGTATCTTGCATAATGACTTTTCCTACATGTTGTAAAATGTTGATATTTCATAGCTTTTCATCTTCCATATGATCTATGATTTTAATTGGTTTGGTCGATTTATCATGTTGTGGCTCAAAGAACCCTTCTAAATATAGGCTGTCCTCACTATCAATGTCACTTAATTATGTCAAATCACTAATTATTCTCTCACATGGTTGAAATAAGAGTTATTCTCTTTGGTTGGCTTTGTAAATGCATAGTGAGAGATCTAATTCCTACACAACCTCCTAATGAGATGATTATTAAGACATAGTTTTTAAATTTTTTACATGTCCATGACATAGAATTTCTTTAATTCTTTGCAAGACATTATGTACTAGTGGGTTATCATATTCAAACACAAAATTTTGAATAAAATTTTACTAAATTTGTTCCCAATGTTTAGTCTCCCTTATATGTACTTCATATATATAACAAGATGTTGGAAGAGATGCATGTGTAAAGATAAATATCTCCACCTAGTATCTTGGTTCTACTCTTTGTGTGGTCCATATATCTATGCACTGATGGATGTGAAATTATGGACATTGACCATACCAAAATAAATACCATTCTAATTTAATAGTATTTGGTAGCCAAAACCTTACATGTAGGATTTTGCATGCTTTATCCCACTACATTTTTGTGTTTCTATGTATGGTCCACAATATCTCAATAATTCATTTCAATGCATAATCGACTGCACAAACTCACTTTTCCACCTTTATACATGGTGATCAAGCCTCAATATGAATGGATGGATATATCTATTATAAAATATTGAGGTATCTGGTGTTTTACAATGAACACCATGATAACAATCCATATTCAATAGTAAAGGTGGTATTGGCCCGATATTCCTTGGCAATAAGAATCTAGTGATATCTATTGAAACCATATGCAAATAAATATAACTCATGCCCAACCATAGATTCAAAGACTTCATCTATTAAAGGAATAGGAAATGGATCATTAACACAAGTGTTAAATAGTGTGTGTTATTCCCCACATAACCTAATTTCTCCTATTTTCTTAGGTTGAACAACCATGAGACTCACCCATTATGCGTTTTCAATTGGATAAATAATTATATATTTTTTCATTTGATCAAGTTTGATCTTTACTTTGGTATTCAAGTTAGGATTGATCCGGTAGGGTCAGTTTCTAATAGGGAACATACATTCTTGTAAATCTATATACATTTCTCCTAGAGATTGATCTACATATTTTACCTCCAAGAAGTTTCTTAGAAACACATTTTGATAATCCCTAAATAGCTATAAGGCCTCAGATATCTGTTATTGACCCTAGTAATATCCCATTGTTGCAAGCTTAGCTGTTAATTTTGTCCCAATAATTCCTTCAATCTTTTATAAAGGTTCCTAATATATTTTGTCTAATATACTAGGTAAAGTTTCTTGCATAATGACTTTGCCTACATGTTGTAAAATTTTGATATTTCATAGCTTTTCTTCTTCCATATGATCTATGTTTTGCATTGTTTTGGTCTACTTTTCATGTTGTGGCTCAAACAACTCTTCCAAATTTAGATTGTCATCATTATCAATGTCACTTGATTCTGTCAAATAATTAATTATTCTCTTACATGGTTGAAATAAGAGTTATTCTCTTTGGTTGGCTTTGTATTTTCATAGTGTGAGATCGAATTCCTACACAACCTCCTAAAGAGATGATGATTAAGACATAAAATTTGTCTTAATAAAATTTGTTACATGTCCATGACATAGAATTTCTTTAATTTTTTGCAAGACATTATGTACTAGTGGGTTATCATATTCAAACACAAAAGTTTGAATAAAATTTTACTAATTTTTTGACCAATTTTTAGTCTCCCTTCTATGTTCTTCATGTATATATCAAGATGTTGGAAGAGATGCATGTGTAAAGCTAAATATCTCCACCTAGTATCTTGGTTCTACTCTTTGTGTGGTCCATATATCCATGCACTGATGGAACTAAAATTATGGACATTGACCATACTAAAATAAAGGCCATTCTAATTTAATAGTAGCTGGTAGCCAAAACATTACATGTAGGATTTGGCATGCTTTATCCCACTACATTTTTGAGTTTCTATGTATGGACCACAATATCTCAATAATTCCTTTCGATGCATAATCGAGTGCACTAACTCACTTTTCCACCTTTGTACATGGTGATCAAGCCTCAATATGAAAAGATTGATATATCTATTATAAAGTACTAAGGTATCTGGTGTTTTGTAATGAACACCATGTAAACAATTCATATTCAATAGTAAAGGTGGTCTTGGCCCGATCTTCATTGGTAATAAGAATCTGGTGATATCTATTGAAACCATATGCAAATAAATATACCTCATGCCCAACCATAGATTCAAAGACTTCGTCTATGAAAGGAATATGAAATGGATCATTAACACAAGTGTCAAATAGTGTGTGGTATTCCCCACACAACCTAATTTCTCTTATTTTCTTAAGTTGAACAACCATGAGACTCACCCATTCTTCCTTTTCAATTGGATAAATAATTTTAGCTTCTTGCATTTGATCAAGTTCAACCTTTACTTTGGTATTCAAGTTTGGATTGATCATGTAGGGTCATTTTTTAATAGGGCACATACACTCATGTAAATCAATATACATTTCTTTTAGAGATGGATCTCCTTATTTTACCTCCAAGAAGTTTCTTGGAAACACATTTTGATAATCCTTTAATAGTTATAAGGCCTTAGATATTTGTTATTGACCCTAGTAATCTCCCATTGTTGCAAGCTTAGGTGTCAATTTTATCCCAATAATTCCTTCAATATTTTATAAAGGTTCCTAATATATCTTGTCTAATCTACTAGGTAAAGTATATTGCATAATGACTTTGCCTACATGTTCTAAAATTTTGATATTTAATAGCTTTTCCTCTTCTATATGATCTATGATTTGCATTATTTTTGTCTACTTTTCATGTTGTTGCTCAAAGAACCCTTATGAATATAAATCTTCATCACTAGCAATGTCACTTGATTCAGTCAAATCAGTGATTATTCTCTTACATGGTTGAACTAAGATTTATTCTCTTTGGTTGGCTTTGTAGTTGCATAGTTCGAAATCTAATTTCTGCACAACCTCCTAATGAGATGATGATTAGGACATAATTTTTAAATATTTTACATGTCCATGACATAGAATTTATTTAATTATTTTCAAAACATTATCTACTAGTGGGTTACCATATTCAAACACAAAAGTTTGAATAAAATTTTACTAAATTTGTGCCCAATGTTTAGTCTCCCTTCTATGTACTTCATATATATACCAAGATGTTGGAAGAAATGCATGTGTAAAGCTAAATATCTCCACCTAGTATCTTGGTTATACTCTTTGTGTGGTCCATATATCCATGCACTGATGGATGTGAAATTATGGACATTAACCATACTGAAATAAAGACCATTGTGATTTAATAGTAGTTGGTAGCCAAAACCTTACATGTAGATCTCGGCATGCTTTATCCCACTACATGTTTGTGTTTCTATGTATGGTCCACTATATCTCAATAATTCATTTCAATGCATAATCGACCACACAAACTCACTTTTACACCTTTATACATGGTGATCAAGCCTCAATATGAATGGATGGATATATCTATTTTAAAATATTGAGGTATCTAGTGTTTTACAATGAACAACATGCAAAAAATCCATATTTAATAGTAAAGGTGGTTTTGGCCTAATCTTCATTGGCAATAAGAATCTAGTGATATCTATTGAAACCATATGCATATAAATATACCTCATTCCCAACCATAGATTCAAAGACTTCATCTATGAAAGGAATGGGAAATAGATCATTGACACAAGTGTCAAATAGTGTGTGGTATTCCCCACACAAATTAATTTCTCCTATTTTCTTAGGTTAAATAACCATGCGACTCACCCATTCTGCCTTTTCAATTGGATAAATAATTCTAGATTATTTCATTTGATCAAGTTTGACCTTTACTTTGGTATTCAAGTTGGGATTGAACATGTAGTGTTAGTTTTTAATAGGGCACATAAACTCGTGTAAATCTATATACATTTCTCTTAGAGATGGATCTACTTATTTTACCTCTAAGAAGTTTCTTGGAAACACATTTTGATAATCCTTTAATAGCTATAAGGCCTCAGATATTTGCTATTGACCCTAGTAATATCCCATTGTTGCAATCTTAGTTGTCAATTTTGTCCCAATAATTCCTTCAATCTTTTATAAAGGTTCCTAATATATCTTGTCATATCTACTAGGTAAAGTATCTTGCATAATGACTTTGCCTACTTGTAAAATGTTGATATTTCATAGCTTCTCCTCTTCCATATGATATATTTTTTGCAATGGTTTGGTCTACTTTTCATGTTGTGGCTCAAATAACCCTTCTAAATATATATCTTCAACACTATCAATGTCACTTGATTCTATCAAATTATTAATTATTCTCTTACATGGCTGAACTAAGAGTTATTCTCTTTAGTTGGCTTTGTAATTGCATAGTGCAAGATCTAATTCCTATACAATCTCCTAATGATATGATGATTAAGACATAATTTTTAAATTTTTTACATTTCCATTACATAGAATTTTTTTAATAATTTGCAAGACATTATGTACTAGTGGGTTATCATATCCAAACACAAAATTTTGAATAAAATTTTATAAAATTTTTGCCCAATGTTTAGTTTCCATTCTATAATCTTCATGTATTTACCAAGATGTTGGAAGAGATGCATGTGTAAAGCTAAATATGTCCACCTAGTATCTTGGTTCTATTCTTTGTGTGGTCCATATATCCATGCATAGCCAGATGTCCAATTATGGACATTGACTCTACTAAAATAAAGGCAATTCTAATTTAATAGTAGCTAGTAGCCAAAACCTTACATGTAGGATTTTTCATGCTTTATCCCACTACATTTTTGAGTTTCTATATATGGACCACAATATCACAATAATTCCTTTCAGTGTATAATCGAGTGCCCTAACTCACTTTTCCACCTTTGTACATGGTGATCAAGCCTCAATATGAATGGATTGATATATCTATTATAAAATATTGAGGTATCTAGTGTTTTACAATGAACACCATACAAACAATCCATATTCAATAGTAAAGGTGGTCTTGGCCTGATCTTCATTGGTAATAAGAATCTGGTGATATCTGTTGAAACCATATTCAAATAAATATACCTCATGCCCAACCATAGATTCAAAGACATCATCTATGAAAGGAATATGAAATGGATCATTAACACAAGTGTCAAATAGTGTGTGGTATTCCCCACACAACCTAATTTCTCCAATTTTCTTAGGTTAAACAACCATGAAACTCACCCATTCTACCTTTTAAATTGGATAAATAATTCTAGCTTCTTGCATTTGATCAAATTTGACCTTTACTTTGGTATTCAAGTTAGGATTGAACCTTTAGGGTCAGTTTTTAATAAGGCACATACACTCTTATAAATATAGATACATTTCTCCTAGAGATGGATCTACATATTTTGCCTCCAAGAAGTTTCTTGGAAACACATTTTGATAATCCTTTAATAGTTATAAGGCCTCAGATATTTGCTATTGACCTTAGTAATCTCCATTTATTGCAAGTTTAGGTGTTGATTTTGTCCGAATAATTCCTTCAATCTTTTATAAAGGTTCCTAATATATCTTGTCTGATCTACTAGGTAAATTATCTTGCATAATGACTTTGCCTACATTTTATAAAATGTTGATATTTCATAGCTTTTCCTTTTCTATATGATCTATGCTTTACATTGGTTTGGTCTACTTTTCATGTTATGGCTCAAAGAACCCTTCTTAATATAGATCTTCATCACTATTAATGTCACTTGATTATATCAAATCATTAATTATTCTCTTACATGGTTGAACTAAGAGTTATTCTCTTTGGTTGGCTTTGTAATTGCATAGTGCGAGATCTAATTCCTACACAACCTCCTAATGAGATAATGATTAATACGTAGTTTTTAAATTATTTACATGTCCATGACATAGAATTTATTTAATTCTTTACAAGACATTATGTAGTAGTGGGTTATCATATTTAAACACAAAAGTTTGAATAAAATTTTACCAAATTTGTGCCCAATGTTTAGTCTCTCTTCTATGTTCTTCATGTATATACCAAGATGTTGGAAGAGATGCATTTGTAAAGATAAATATCTCCACCTAGTGTCTTGGTTCTACTCTTTGTGTGGTCAATATATCCATGCACTGATGGATGTGCAATTATGGACATTGACCCTACTGAAATAAAGGCCATTCCGATTTAATAGTAGCTGGTAGCGAAAACCTTAAATGTAGGATTATGCATGCTTTATCCCACTTCATTTTTGAGGTTCTATGTATGGACCACAATATCTCAATAATTCCTTTCAATGCATAATTGAGTGCACTAACTCATTTTCCACCTTTATACATGGTTATCAAGCCTCAACATGAATGGATTGATATATCTATTATAAAATATTGAGGTATCTAGTGTTTTACAATGAACACCATGCATAAAAGTCACAACTCATGATCTATATGAGACCAATTCAATATGTGCACATCTGAGTCACCACTTATTGATGATACATGATCCCAAGTTAGAATTACTTATAGGATTAGTTTAGTATAGTCCATCATAGTTGCACTATTATTATATAAGAATTCTACCTCATATCTTGTTGTTGAGACACTGAAGGAGAAACACAATCTTTGATATGAACTTGCATAACTAGAGACTTTGTTATAACATATTTGAATACTAGTTATTGTTCTTGTTGCATAGTACCTTATTTGCACTTTTGACATTCTACAGACTGCACCTTATTTTTATTTTCATTTATACCCACTTTAAACCAATTATTATCCCCATAATCCTAAGGATACTTTTGATATTTAGGGATGATATATGGATTATTTTAAGACTTATTTAAAGGTATGACCATTATTTATTTTTTTGATGCACTTTTAACTAATTGCACATAGTGTTAATAGTCATTTGGCCATTATAGGCCCATTTTTTACCGATTAAGGCAAGGTAATGGGTCTTTATTGTATACATGTCAATGATCTCAAAATATCCTCAGAAATTGATCTTAATTACTTTAATTTCAACATATTCTAACTAGCTAATGGGTTTGACTTTTCTATAATTTGCTAAGCTTAATGCTACTAGACTATAGCTCAGAGTTGGTCAAACCAATGGCTTCCATGTTAATCATGGAATCATATTAACTTTAATTCCAAAGTCAAATACTAAATTTTTTATTTCATATCCATCCAACTCAATATCCATTCACAAATACACATCCCAAGGATTCTTGGTCTTGACATACCAAATTGCTTTATCGGTACTTATTTATCCTCATTATACACATTCCAAGAGCTTGTATAAGATGTTAGTGATATTTTAGGATATATCCTCATTATGTACCATGTTGATTAATTTCATCAAATTCATTAAGACAGTCAAAATTTCCTCTTTTCACATTATCATAATAATTTTCCCATACATTTTAGCAACAATAGATGTGTTATCATCATTGGAGACTAGTTTTTATTGTAATGCCTATAATACCTTCAACAATTTAATACATTAAATTCTTTTCTATAATAGGAACATGATACATATCCCAATAAAATTTTTTAATATCATGATCCTAATGAATTTGTAAATTAGGTAAACCTTGTTCATATTTTTTTTACCTTATGATGGCTTACATAAATGCATTTTCCTTTCACTGTGCATTGATCATATTTACATTGCACACTGTATTCTCCTTTATTTATTTATCTAGAATATGGAAATATTATATTTGATTTTAACCTTCAACTCTATATTATACACAATAAACTTGCCTCTAAATATTGGTGGGATAGTTTCTCACATAATGAGTATATGATCTACATAGATAACATTGCATAGGGGTCAAGATTACATATTATCCTTGTTATGACCTCATTGTTATCCACCATGATATCCTTACCTATATCCACCTCTATATCCTCCTCTATTCTATTGATATCCCCACCCTTATGATTTTTGTCTATAATATCCTCCTTTTTTATTCATATTCACATCATATCCCCCATACTAATGTTGATGAGAACTTGGATTCTAGTTTACTTTTTGTTGAAGATTTTTATTATTCTAGGGTTTCATATAATGACCATAATATTAGTATGAGGGAGATGATGAATTATTCCAACTTGTTAGGCCCTATGGTTGAGACTTTAGTTATTAAGTCATATGGTATTGAGGTGATGAAGGCACCCATAATAGACTACCTTGAGTCACATTTGTCATATCCATGTCCAGTCCTAGAATTGCTTGATTCACAATGGGTATTTTTTGAACCACAACTATGAATACATTATTCATTATATATTGTTTTAAATATTAAAATGTTTGGTAGCTTGTTTCATCATGATTTTTATATTTTTTAAAATTATAGTACATGTTATGTGACTTTTGGATATATTGTTGGAGAATATGTCACTTGAGCATAGGATGTCCAACTACCTTACAGATTTCATAAAATTATATTTTAATTATTGGATAGTCATTCCTATAATTTCCCTCTCAGCCACATTCTACACACCATAATCCTAATTTAATCTTATCATTTTCATGAATTTCATTCATCTTCCTCATAAAATTATCTAACTTAGCTTATACTTTTGATCCCTTTGATGGAAGATCTGCATAATCTTCTCTATGTTCAACTCGTATGGTAAGAGACTAAGCATCAGCCTTAGTAGAGAAGTTGGATTACAAAATAGTGAACCTTATTCTTGGTCACAGGCCTGATACAAACCAAGGAGACTTTATCTTTTAAAATAAAATAAAATTTGTTCATCACATCAAAAAACCTGTGATCATTTTCTCTAATTGTTTCTCTATATTCTCTATATTATTTCTCTAATTGATTTTGAATAACATGTCTAAAACATTTTTTTAACTTAGATTATGCTACTAACAATTATTTAACTTGGCTGAGATATAGGGTATTTGCATCTATTTTGTAAATGAACTCCAAGGTACATCCTGGTAAAGCCCCTATGAGTTCACACTTCTTCACATCATTTGATGTTACCCCTTTTACTATCCACTTCATTTCACAGGTTACCAAGTATTGTTAAGGGTTTAAAAACCCATCATAAGGAATTAAATTCACAAACATGCCTACATTAAACACCATATATTTTAGGATGGTAGTTATTACAATATATGTTTGAATACTAATAACTATGACTCATGTTGATTGTGTACTAGTTATTGCATTGTTAGGTGACTATGTAGTGTTTACTGTGATTATAGGCTACTATACAATAATATTTTTAGGAGTAAATATAAATACTAATTATTGTAACTTCTTTCTTTCTAATGTCTACTTGGTTTCTACACTAATCCTTCCAAACTTATCGATGAAGGAATCAAACCAATATAAATCAACTTCACTCTCTGTACTTTTCCTAACTTATATAATTAATGTGGGCTTGGGGGATCCATACCCTTGAAATGAATTATGTTTATTTATAACTTATTATAGATTTTAACTTGAACCTAAAATATTACTACCTTTAATTTTAATATTTTCTAAGGAACTTTCCTTCCTAGTTCCATCTAAAAACCCCTCCCTTTGCTATGATCTACCTCTACTTGCTAACTATTATACCTCTACATCACTATCCCCAACATCTTCTTTCTCATTAGTTCCTTCCTCAAATTTTACATACCCTCTTATTTTAGTAGTTTCTACATCTTCTCTCAGTTACCTCTCCTCTCTAGCATCTTTTTCTTATCTGTCTCCAGTTCTAGTACTTTATTCTCTACCCCTAGTCCTATTTACAGTTATTTCAGTGTCATTTATGTTATTCCACATTTTTTATTATCATAGTTCCCTTTATATTCCTAAAATTTTATTATTTTTATGAGTCTTTTCACCTTTCATTTTATAGGATTAGGTTCAAGTTCATTTAACTCAGCTCTTCATCATTCAATTTCTCCTACATGCACTCCGATGGTTCCTAAAGTAACTACTCCATGTTGGATAGAGTAGATACCATGGCCTTTTCCACTACCAAAATATTTATCAACAAACATAGTCACTGCAAAAAATTTAATTTGATTACTTGGACAAAATTTATTTGTGTAGTCTCAAAATATAGTATCCATGTACTAAATAATTGGTTATATAACAATCAATTATAGTCTTCATCCAATAATCTACTAATCAGGACTAATTAGTATCTAGGTTGCATAGTTTGTATAATGTTTCCTTATTCTAGACTATAAATTATATTCTCTTTAGGATAATTTAATAGTATTATAATCTATCTAGCCACACAGCTAACAATCCCAGTAATTCACACCGAAAAATTTCATGGATTTCACCATAGATATGTTCTTGGATAACCCCTTCTACAACTTTTATGACTCTTCATTCTTCTTCTTCTATAAATTTATATATTATCTCATCTAATCATATTTATATGTCTCTCTACCCTAGCAACCATCTCATCATATTTCATCCAAAAAATCTCCATGCTCATTACACCATTATTAGCAGAGGTTTATAGAAATACTATAGAACATGTTAATTATAGGGATAGTGTGCATAGTGGATTGTATTAATATCCATAGAAGAGATGAAAATATTACCTACCATATATGATGTACAAAATGTACCTAAGAGAAATAAAAAATAGATACTAATAGAATCCTAACCATAACTAGTATAACATTCAACAACATATTAAAGTAAAATAGAGTAGTCATTGTACATAGACCATACATAAAAGAACATAATTAAAACCATAATATAATTATTCTATTAATCTCTATCAACACATTGAACTATATTTTATTACATCAAAGTGTTATATATAGTCTTTTATAATTATTTTGTCTCTTCACATTCCATCTTTTCAAGATACAAAAAGAAAGACTCTTTGCATTCTTATATTTCCCAATTATTCTTACAAGGCCAATTACATAAAAATTTATACAAAAGACAAAATCATAAACTTTTAACATGTGTCCTTCTATTATACTTCAAATTTTTACCATAATCCATTATTCATCCAAAAATTTCATCTATTTCACAATTATATGATTCAAATATATATTTATGGAAACATTATATACATTAGTACCACTATTATACCTATATTTCAACTTGAGACATATATGAGGTGTATGCCATGAAAAGGGAACCTAAAATTACAAAATAAATTCAATTTATATATTTTAAATACTTTTATGGAATGTTATTATACCCAGGATGGACTGTTATGGATTGTTATTGAGTCAATCTATTACAATAGTTGGTTCAACTTTTACAATGTTGAGTTGATTAAATCACTCAATTTTACCAAAATTATAAATTAGATTTTATTAAATCATCTAACATTACTATACTTATAGGTTATATTTTATTAAATCATCCAATCTAGTGAGATATATTTTGAGTTGATTAAATTACTCACACTCACCAGATCATTTAAATATTTGGGTTACATAACTAGGATGAAACAAGCTTAATGGATGTGTTGTAATTCACCTTTACACTAAGGTTGGGTCCATGTTTCATCCAATATCTATATATGTGCACTTTTACGTTCATAATTTTCATAATTTAATATTTAATGCTTCATAATGAGGCATCCTTTCAAATCAAATTGCCAAAAGTCAAGATGATTGTATCAACACACATGTGTACTTCTAACCCTACTCTTATTACATTTAATCATTTCAATTTTGGATTTAATACAATGATTATATAATGTAACATACTTTTAGTTTTATGTTACTAAATATAAAAAACACTCAAGTTAGGCTCAAGTTAGGCCCATGTAAATACAAGGTGTGTTATACACACCTAGGTATGCATTTATTTCCATTAAACTATAAATTTCATTATTAGATTAAGGGGGAGGTAATATAGATACTAATTTATACTTTATGATTTACTTCACTATTATACACTTGTAAAATACATATCATGAAAATATTTTATATCTATCATAAGAACAATAATTAAATAATTTAAAGCATTCAAAGATTAGTTTATGAGCCATATTTTCCAAGTTACAAGTTAGGTCACTGTGTGTCTTTGATTATCACACACTTCATCCTTGTATACAAACAAGCCAAAATTTAGGAGATAACTACATAAGTTTTATTCCCTATTCAAAGTATTGGCTATGTACGAATCACCCATTGACAAAGGGGTCCTTGGGGTATCTCAACACTCTAAGCCTAATAACCCATTTTTTTCACAGTCACTACAAGGATAAAGATCTAGGCTTTGATCATTTTAAAAATAATTAAAACTTATGTGCATGATATTTATACATTAGAATAAATGTGAAAGAAAAATTAGAAGGATCTAGTTGGTTGGTCACATCTAAATCTAGTCATTATTAAGTAAAGGACACTTGTGTCAAAGGTAGACATATGTTGATGTAACACTTTAGATCTGACCCAAGTGTCTAAGGCCATAAAAATAACATTTATAGAATCTAAATATTGTTCCAAGATAATATTATAGTCCACTTTCATCATGTTCTAGATCAGGCCTACATGTAAATTGTAAACTAATTATCATTTATATTCAATTTAGTATAATATCTATCAATCATTATACATTACTATTTTTAGTAATTTTAGTTAAATAAATTTAGAATACTATTTTTCTAAGTTTTTATATTAATTGGCATGACCATTAGGTTAATTAATAATACTTTTTTAAAATCTAATTTAATACCCCTTTACCCTAGATAACCATACATATCTAAATTTAGGGTTAAACAAAACATGTCTCTAATATAAAGATCTTATAGTTAATAAAATATTAAATACCATTATAGATACAATAGATGCACGATATATTCATTATAAAATTTATATTAGGCTATAGATAAGGTAAGTATCCATAGGATGTTATAGTTGATCTATAAGGGGAATCTACACACACAATCATGAATGGTATATGAGTTGAATCACCTTAGTAAAGACAAGTTTCTTTTAAGAGATAAGACAAAGATATGAGAAAATAAAAATTTGACTAGGTACAAAGCATGAGCTATAGATAATGTAATAATGTTAAATATAGAAATAAAATAATAAAAATAATATAATATCTAATATATAATACCTGAGACAAATAATCATTTATAATATCAACTAAAGTACAAAAAGAGTAATTTTAAGGTTAACGATACTTACCTTTGGTTGATTTTTTATGAAAATAATTTCCACTTGGCTTGTATCATTTTTTGATATATTTTTTTACATTTATTCTTGATGGATGGATGAATTTTGAAAATAAAGTATGAGGGTTTGCCCTGATGTGTCCCTTTAGTTTTACCAAAATTCAACATTAAATAAAATATAATTTAAATCAAAAGGAATATTTTAGCATCCTAAAGGCTCACACGAGTTTCTAAAGGGTCTTTGCATAAATAAATTTTACATATTATATAAATGGTCATATCAAATATTATATGATTTCAAGTGTTACTTAGACATCCTATACTCATTTGCAAGGTGTGATTGGTTTATTTAAGGTGACATTAGTAACTGGGGATAATGATCATAACAATTGAATAAGACATCATTGGGTTTTATATGGGTTAATTAATTATTGCCTCTTTGGAAACATTTTCATGATCATATGGATAACCTAACCTTTATATAACCATTACCTCAAGGTATATGACTAGATACACATCATTATCACAATCTCCAATTTCATCTAGGCCTACCAAATATTACATATTTGAGTGTTACATTAGGATATTAGATTTTTTAGATTTTATTAAACACATTTATGAAACAATAAGAACATATATAAAAACATAAAATCAAAATTTATAATTCATTAAGAGATAAGGAATTATGCTCTACTAGGGTTTTGGCTATGCACACCACTATCATCATTTCTTATTGACTTATGTTGACACTACATTCCTTATTGTCACCTACGGGATAATAGAATGTATTATATTTTAAGATAATTTCCTTATAGAAATATTAGGATATTTAATGGACCATGTATGCAATCAAAATAAGATATGTCTACAACTTATCCTACTTACCAATATCCAAGATCAGAGAAGGTAATCAACTAATAATCCTCTTAGTAATACTTTGTTATATTGGGGTCATGACCAATTATGGATATGTCAAACTTAATGAAGGGATATATTATTATAAAATGGAAAATGAGAAGTTTTAAAATCCTTTACTCAAATTCCATCATTTAATAACTATTTCTAGGTCTTATAATGTGATAATTGGAAATTAACTAATCTACTAAACTAACATACAAGGTTATGTGCATAGAGTTGGGGGATAATATGTGGACATAAACCATAATGTGTATACATTATTACATAACACATATGTATTATTGACATCATGTGTACACTTTATTTACATAATGCATATGCATTATAGCTCAAGACACCTGATCCATAACACATAAAATTTTGGTAAAATGAATGCGTATGCATTCATTTACCAATAGGAACACATACACATTCCTATAACAATAAGGAATGTGTATGAATTCCTTAAACATAACAATAAAAGCATGAACCCCCACTTCATTCCTTCTCATGTTTTTCTCCTTCATTTCTTCTTACATTCACGTTTTACCCTCCCATTCACGTTTTGTTCCCTTTACATGTAAATCATTGGTTTTGTTGCCATCAATAGTAAAAATCATTACTTTTACTCCCACATTCATGAGATTGATGATTCCATCATGAATAAGAGGTATGTTTTGTGAATTAAATCAATTTTTGTGATTTTTTTATGAATGTTTTGCATAGTTGAATTTGTAATTTTCTCTAATAGGATAACATGCTAGGCCTAACCCTCTACCTAACCTCCTATAGTTATACTAGATCCTTTAGACAATTAGGAGGATATAGCTATAAACATAATGGAGAATAAAATTGAAATTGATTAGATAATTAGGAGAATGAGGGATCTCACTTTTATTAACACCCATCACACCTATTTGGCTAATACCATAGAGTTAGAATTAGGTCAAATTGAATTGATAATGGGTCAAATTGATATATGGATATCATATAGGGATAGATGTAGGGATTACTATGCTAAAAAATTATTAGCATATGAGGTGAAGAATAAATAAATAATGAATGAACAAATTTATGCCTTGTTTATTGACCCAAACACCAATACACCATTTCCCATAATGACTAAACATTTCCCAATCCCTCAATGCCAACACATTTTGTTTAAATCCAATTTTTGGGAGTGATGGTGGATGGTGTTTGACTATCCAACTTGTAATAACCATGAGTTCCCTTTGTAATTTTTGAGGAAACTCTACTGTGAGTTTGTCCTCAATGAAATTATAGATTATTTTGACTGTGGTGAGTTTTAAGGCCAAGGGAAAGGATTTACATAGGATAGACCAGGTGCATGTCATGTACCTAATCAGCCTACTAGGATCCATACCCAAAACCCACTTCATCCAGACATTCCATTTATGATGAAGGAGGTTATGTAGATAGACACTTTGCATTCACTTGTACACT